>APFE031465973.1:38960-50346 GCA_000404065.3 Pinus taeda | reverse complement strand
GGCTGGTCCCAACTTAGTAAGAATGGAATAGATAAGGTTACCATCTTCTTTCTTAACCTTAACACCTTCCAAGAGAAGTCTAAGGGTCTTGAACTTGGACAAAAAATCTTCAATGGAAGAAAAATTATTGGGGTCCAATGTAAGGAACTCATTTTCAAGTTGATGGGCTCTAATTTCATTTTTAATTCCAAAAACTTTAGTGATCTGTTTCATTGCTTCATCAGGAGTATCAAGTTCTGCAATATGGAATCTAAGATCTAGAGAAATAGACATCCTTATCAACCCACGTGCTTGATCTTGCCTATTTTCCCATTTAGCTACCTTATCTTCATCTTTCGGTTTGGCTTCTTGGCCTGAGGCTATTCTGTAAAGACCTTTACTTCTAAGTAAATCCACAATGTAGGACCACCATTGGAAGCAGTTGGTGTTGTTAAGAATAACTTGGCATGGACTTTCCATTTTAACATAAAATGAAGCTATAGATGCTGAAACTAAGTATTCCAATGGAAAGATCTCGAAAAATTAGGCTGATTAAAAAACAATGGCTCTAAAAACGACTTCTGGATGAAGAAGTTATGGCTTTTTGAAGAAAAGTTGTTGAAGATGCTGACGAAGTGCAGGAATGTGTGGAAATGAATGATAATGTTATATTAAAAAAAATCTGCCCCCTTTCCAAACTTAATCTAATAGAGTAGCTTTGGACCAAGAAGGATTTGAACTCAAGACCTCTATTCTCATAAAGTAGCTTTGGACCAAGTGAGCTAGATTAAAAGGTTAGTAATTTTTGGAAAAGAGGAAGGGGTTTTTTTTTGTTTTTTGTTTTTTGTTTTTTAGTCACTGAAACTTTGGGCTGTGTGCTTTCTTGAGAAAGCTCTTTTTCCTTACAAAACAAAAAACACAAAACCCAACACGGACATACAAAAAAAAAACCTTACGGCCTTAAGTTAGCTTTACCCAGAAACTAAATATTTTCCTCAATGTTTTTGATTTTCCGAGATCACACTAAGGCACGACAGAAAAGAGCATACACATGAGAAAAATCCTTCCTCTTTGCTTCTAATTTTCCTAGATTACACAGAGTCGTGGGGCAAAGAGAATACGCAGAAATGAAAGGTATAGATCTGATAAAAAAAACAAAGAGCTAAATAAACCAAAATAAACAAAGAGAAAATAACTAGAAACTGCAAATAAACACTATATGCCTCTAGATCTTAAAAATGACGTAGCTAGGGCTGCCAGAAACCTCTTCACGTGAAACGAAAGGGGTTCCTCACTGGAACAGATGCTCCTAACACAATAGAGTAGTCCTCTCAGCCCAAAAGCAGTCATAAACAATAAATCTTGGAAACGGCAGTCGGATGCAGTTCTATCGGCTTCAGATTTGGATCACCAACGAATGTGGCCCTCAAATAGCTCTGATACCATGTAGGAATTTACAAGGTAAGTTCCTCAGATAGAACACCAATGGACACCGCTCACAAACAGATCACAGATCAATACACCAGTATTGTTGACGTGGTTAAAACCCTCTAAGAGGGAAACAGTCCACGGCTTGAGCCAACACGGCTACTTCAGGCAATTTATTAACAAAAGAATGAAAATTTACATAAGCTTCTCTCATAAACAGTTACCCTACAAATGACCCTCCATGCTCTTTAAATAGAGATCATGGACCAATCGGGTGTTAAGCCACGGATCAAGTGTTGGTAATACCAACGAGAGAATGAACCTTCGAATCACTACATATCATGACCGTCAGATTGTAAGTTACAAAAGTACATAGTAAAGAAACACACTTTACCTAACTCTACAGTAGACCAAGTTATACTTAACTATTTCCTATGTGTCGGAATATCCTAATAGGAAATTTACTTGAATTTTTGAGAAAATTTGATGGTTACAATACCAAGGTGATAGAAGAATTTGTATCAAATTATAATAATGAAGAGACAATTGTAGGGGATGTAACTATTCCAATTATAGAACAATACCTTGTTAATGCTACAAGTTTACCATTAACATGAGAGAAATACCACAAAGGGAAGCATTTTAAAGAAAAAGGTTGGAATTATTTCCTGGAAAGACCAAGAAAAGGAACATTTGATAGGTCAAAAGGAATTCTAAGAGAATGGCTCAAGGAACCATGTGTTGTATTAACTGTTATTATTCAAAAATATTTCACTTGTGATGGTAGATATAGTGTAGTGCATTCGTATCACATAAAACTTCTCTAGCACATCAAAGAGGATAGTAAGATCAATCTTCCTCATTTCTTTATAAAGTGTTTATTGAAGATGATTGATGGAGTGAAGAACAACAGTGAAAAGAAGGAGATTAACTATTATCATCATGGGTTGATCAAGGTTCTTATTGAACATCAGTTAAGAAACACAGAGGAGACCTAGAAAAATCTTATTGGGAGAAACAATCTTGTAGAATTTCAGGAAGAGGATGATTTATTCAAATATGTGGGAGCAATTGAATAGTTACATCTTTCCAAAGAAATCGTGCAGTCCTTGTCTTATCCAATGACAAGATCAAATAAGAAACATAAAGGGATAAGTATATAAAGAGAGAAGTCCTTCACATCCTTTCTTAGAAAGTCAAGGAAAAGGGTGTTAAAAAAATCCAGAGTGTTAGAAGAACTTCCTAAAGAGGACCAAAACATTATTGAACAATAAATTCCAAAAGAACTGTCACTTGATAGGGCTCAGTAGTTACATCATGATCTTATTGAGAAATTCGAAAAAAAAACCATAGGAAAAACTCAAAGAAATAGAGAGAGATAATTGGTATGAAAATAGTGAGAAATAAGAATCATCCTCTTATTGAACATACAAAATATATGACTATGAAAATAAAAAACATCTCTGAGGAGACTCGTGGAGAAACATCAAAGAGTTATAAGGAGGAAGATTTCAAGGCAAAGGAGTTAGAAGAGTTAAAGACAAAGCTTCAAGTCACTAAATAATGGAAAAGAATTTGAAAAAGGAGAATGAGATGTACATGGAACAAAATAACAAAATTGTTAAGGAGAATAAGTAGCTCAAGAAGAAAACAAAGAAGTTAGAAACTCAAAACCTTCTCATTTCTAAGCAATCATTCAAATGGTTGAAGGAAAAGAAGCATTGGTAATATCAATATGAAAAACAAAACATAAAAGGTGAAATTTATAAAAGAGAAGAAAAGGAGAAAGAGGGAATTGGCATACTCCTACAAGCAGCACATGTTGAAGCATCTACATCAGCAAGTAGATCAATAGACAGGTCAAGAGGTAGATCAACAAGCAAGGGAAGAAGGTCCAAGAGGTCCAGACAAGCATGAGGACATGCTTTCAAATTAGCAAGAGGGAGTGTTAGCTCTCAGTTTTGACCCCTTTTTATCATACCTATTCCATCATTTTACCATCCTATATCACTATATTCTTATCATATTTACTACATTTTACCTCTTTTTTCACACCAAGGTAAATTAATTATGTCTTTTGATTTTTAGAGGTTTTAGTAAAAATTGAGCATTAAAATTCATTTTTGCCAGAAACAGAATCTCCTGTAATGGCTTCATTAAAGTTGTATGTGTAGGATACTTGGGCACGAACTAAATGCATATTCAAAAGTTGCAAGAACCAAGGATGGAGGGACACCTATTGGCTTGCTCCAAATCGTTAAAACGGGCTCGGTCAATGCTAGTTAAACTTGACAAGTCACACAGGAAATCCCCTGATTCAGTGGCAGTTTTGGGATTTTGTGTAATTTTTCCATATTTTGTGTAACAGAGAGATGAGCTCGACCTTATGAGATGGAATAGGACTCTTGTTAGTTGTTACAACAATTATATCTAATATTGTTATACTTATAGCCTATTTAAGCAAAGCTACCAAGAAACCATGGAGATATATTGTGATTATTATTTTTTGATTACAAATTGAGACTTGCTTTCAATTTCTTGGGCATACATTTTTGTGTGATGTGCATCGTGATTTTTTATAGCTAATTGTCTTAAGGTGTACCAGGCAAAGGTGGAAGGCCCCCATTCTAAGCTAAGTACACTATTGTTAAATTATATGCATAAATGTATGTTAGCATTTTTATTTTTTGTGTTAATATTGTGAAATTTCTTGTATAAACTAGCTTGCTTGTCACGGTTATTAAGATAGTGGAAATGATTTCTCTCAAATGATTAGTTTCAATAAGGAAGGATAAACCGGGTCTCTAAGTTAGAGCCTCTTCTTTGTTAACTAAGATTGAATTGCAATCTGTATCTATGCATTCATTTCTTCCTACTTTCTTGAATTAAATTCTTTATGCTTTGGTAACTTAGATGAGTGAAATTGGTTTTGTTGAATGAATAGAAACGATAAGGAAGGACAACCAGGATTTTTGAGATAAGAGTCTCTTCCCTGTTAACTAAAGTTGAAAAAAATCACTATTCACTTTTTCATATGCTTCATAGATTAGATTTTCTATGCTTTCTTCATATTCAACAATCCATACTTGTAGCTTTACATTCTCAGGTTGTAATATGCATTTCTTCATTTTTGAGTATCTAAGAAATTACTTCCTAAACTAGTTAGATCTAAGATCCATATACTTTGGGTGTGTTTCTAAGTTTACCAATCTGGCTTGATATTAAAATACATGCTCTAATTTACCTCAATAAATTGGACTTACAAAGACCTCAAGCAAAACATAGAGTTGGAGATGATGGGAGGTATAGCATGACCGGTATCGGTACAGTTAATTTTCAGAGGGAGTCTAGCTCCTCTCTCAAACTCACAAATGTGACATATGTTCCAGGATTAAATAAGAATCCTATTTCAATCACTGTATTGGAAGATCATGGCTACAATGTGATATTTAGCAAAGGAAAATTTTTCCGTAGACACATCGCCACAGGACAGATCAAATATATTCATGTGCGAGTCAGGAACCTATATGCACTTGAGGTATAAGATGCATGAAAAGCTTGAGGAGCAAGGCAAAGGTTAGAGACTTGGTAGTTGAGAGGGAGAATGAATTACCTCTCAGCATGTAGCCTCAGATGAAGCCTTAGAAGCAACCTCAGAAGGAACCTTAGTAAGTTGTGGAGTAGCCACAATTGGAGAAGCAAAGAGGAGACTGAGTGGAGACACTCACTCAAGAAGACACCTCCAGCAGGGGGGGATTTCAAGCCAAGTGGGCAGAGTTGGAAATAATACTGAGAGGGGGGGTGAATCAATATTATCTGATCAATTATCTTCTTTTTCAAACCCAGAACATATACGCTACTTCGGTTAGATGAACTCGCGTATATATGCAACTTCAGAAAAGGAAACCCACGTATACAATGCAGATTTACAATTTACTTTATTCTACAGATGTTGATCATTAAGTTATGCATATAAACAGCTACCAGGAACAGTAAAACAGATTAGTAGACAACCACACACAAGAACACAAGATATAAGGTGGAAACTCAATGTGGGTGAAAACCACCTGCTGCAATTCGTCTCTATCTTCTTTTAATTAGAAACTTCTTTTTACAATGATTATGTACTGGTGCAGTCCTTTACCAGTACGCAGGTTGCTACCTACAGAGAGCTACAACCCTCTCTTGTTTTCCAACTTCTCCTGGAAGGGAACTACAACCCCCTTAGTTCTTATACTAGTTGAGATACTAGTACGCAGGCTGCTACCTGCAGAAGGCTACAACCTTCTCTTTCTTCCAGGGACCACGTTTCATAAATTTTCAGATTGGATCCACAAATAACATCAATCAAACATCAAGAATTTTTGCATCAATCAATCACTTTTTCACCAGTCAAAACTGAATCAAAATAAACACTTCTCTGTCAACTGTACCCAGATCACAGTAACTTCAAATTCTAAACCCAGATCACTGATATAATCAACAGAAGCTGCTAGAACATATATTATGAGATGTGCGCTACTTCAATATTCAGAAACTTGCGTGCATACGCTTCTGTGTTAAGATCAACCTGCGTATACGCACTTCCAACTTCCAAAACCTGCGTGTATATGCACCTGTGCTAAGATCAACCTCCGTATACGCACTTCTGACTTACAGAAACTGCGTGTATGTGCTCCTTCACTTCACTGAACCTGCGTACAGATCTATAAAGATAATTTACCCCTTCAAATGTTCAGATATTAGTTTACCCAAATTATCAGATTTATAGATCAAGCAAGCGCCACATAGAACAGATCAAAATCATACAAAGATACTATCAATCAAGCCTTAAGATTTTGACCCATCAAAAGAACTTATCCTTCTCCTTGCGCTCAGGTTCCTTCTTCCTTCAGATCTAGATCTGCACCATAACCCAATCACTGTATTCCAGATCTAGCACTTTTCAGATATTCAATCATTCCGATGGTCTTTGCCCAATGATCTTCTTCCTCTTTTATAGTCTTGCCTTTCACAATACCACGGTCCAAAACCATAACAATTCAATACCATGAACCCAATACTTGGGATCAACACTTATGACGAGATACCATGGTCCAAAACCATAGGTTCAAATACCAAGGATTAAATACCACGGACCAAAAATAAGTTCTCCCACATATACACGCTTTTCCTTGCATGAAAGTGCGTGTATACGCATACGCGCCTTGGGAACGTCCAACCAGCGTGTATACGTGGCTTCGTAAAAGTGAACCTGCGTATATGTCTTTTTCTTCTTTCTGAGTGCCTAAATTGTGATCTATCACCAAAGCAAGTTTCCATCAAGGACAACACCAGTGCCGTAGCATCAAACCTACCAAACCTGTGCCATAATGCCAACAATCTCCCCCTTTGGACTTGATGGCAACCCCAAGATCCTTAAGATCATTCTCCCCCTTTGTCATCAAGGGCAAAGGGTTGTGCTCCCCCTGAGTACACGCTGAAATCTCTATTCTACTGTGCTGACCAAGCTCCCCTTGACTTGTAGGCAAGATCTGCAAAAGGATGTTCTTCAAGAAGAACCATGACTTATACAAAAGACCTTCCTATCACCAACAAACTCTATACATACATCCATCACCCAACCAAGTGGGGAGACATCAGAAATTTACATATGACAACCAATTACATTATATCATTCATCCCAGGCATAGTGGGGAAACCAAAATAGGCCGTTACATGACCTTGATGAAAAGAAGATATACATGACATAGAGACGAAATATCTAAAGCAGGACTATGAAAGTCATCAGTAACTACTATCAGCAGCATCTGTCAATCATTATTCAGATCAGCAACCATGTTCTCTTTCTGTTCCTCTTCAGCAGGAGTTCCACCTGAAACCAACAACAGTTGAGAACTTGAACCAAAAGCTTCTAAGGTAATGCCAACAATGCATCACTAGAAGATTATCTGCTCCCCTGAACCTGTGCCAGATGGTCTATGTCAGACCAATATCAGACTATCTTCAACTAGAGTTTGTCGCTACTGATATCCTTCAAATCTCCATATACGCGACTGTAGCTGCATAAACCTGCGTATGTACGCGGATCCACCTCATCCAACTCGGATACACCAACTTTTCTCTGAAATAGACAATTTTCAACAGCAGGATGAAGCATCAACTACTCCCAGCTTCTGTCTGAGGTATTCAAATGTTTCCCTGGGCAGTGGTTTGGTGAGTATATCAGCCACTTGTTCCTTAGAAGGAACATATTCCAATTTGACTTTTTGTTCCAGCACTTGTTCCCGAAGAAAATGATATTTGATAGGTATGTGCTTGGTCTTTGAATGCATGACTGGATTATTTGAAATGTTGATTGCACTTGTATTATCACATAAGATGGATATAGGTGGAGTACAAGTGATTTGATAATCCTGCAAGGTTTGCATCATCCAAAGGAGTTGGGTGCAACAAGATGCAACAGCCACATATTATGCTTCAGTTGTAGATAATGCAATAGAACTATGTTTCTTGCTGAACCAAGATACTAATCTGGAACCCATAAAGAATACACCACCACTAGTGCTTTTTCTGTCATCCACGCTTCCAGCCTAATATGTATCTGTATAAGCATGAAGAGTGAGATCCGTATCTCTAGGATACCATAGGCCATAGTTTTGAGTTCCTTGAAGATACTTGAAAATTCTCTTCACTGCCTGAAGATGAGTTTCCTTAGGATTTTCCTAAAATCTTCCAACCATTCCCACTGCATGCATGATGTCTGGTCGGGTACCTATTAAATAGAGTAGACTTCCAATTATGGATCTATAGGTTGGTTGATGCATTGTTGCTAATTCATCATTTGCACTGAGGCTGCATCCTATGACCATAGGAGTACATACTGGTTTCAAATCTTCCATGCCATACTTCTTCAAGATCTGCTTGAGGTACTTGGTTTGAGATAAAAAGATACCACCTTTATTTTGTTGGTTTTGAAAACCAAGAAAATATGTCAGTTCTCCAAGCAAAGACATTTCGAATTCCTTCTACATTACCAAGGCAAAGTTTTGAATCATAGCTTCTTCATTGCTGCCAAAGATGATATCATCTACATACACAACAAGTATTAGCAATTTGTTATTTTCAATTTTTATATAAAGATTTCTATCTGCTAATCTTTTGAAAAACCTTGTTGATGAAGGTATTTGTCCAGACGATAATACCAAGCCCTTGGAGCCTATTTGAGACCATAGAGAGCCTTCTTTAGTCTGCATACAAGATTTGGATCATTACCAAGGATGGAATCCATCTGGCTGCTCAATGTACACTTCTTCTTCAAGTTCTCCATTCAGAAAGGTTGATTCACGCCATGAAAATACTTTGAACTTCTGAAAGCTTAGAGAGAGGCAAGGGAACATTCTGATGGCCTCATGTCTAGCAACAGGAGAAAAAGTTTCTTCCAAAGTCTATTCCTTCTTTTGTGCATACCCTTTACAAACAGAGTCCTGGCCTTTTCTAATTAACTTCCCATTTTATTCAACTTGTTTTTTGAGATTCCATTTTCCCTATGAACATCTTAGCTTTTTTGGTCTAGGAACCAACTCCCAAGTGTTATTCTTTTCGATCTGCTCAAGTTCTTCATCCATTGCTTTGACCCAGCATTCATCTTTGCATGCCTCTCTTACATTTTGTGGTTCAGGGGAGGAGAGTAATGCCAAATAGCTTGAAGCTTCTGCAATTGTTCTTCTTGTTTGTATACCTTTCTGCCCCAAAATTTGAGTTTCTGGATGATTCTTTTGAACGTATCTGGATGAAGTCTTCTCTTCTATCCTTATCTGTTCCTCAGGCTCCTCATGGGTTTATTCTTCATAGGTTTCTTCTTCATCATGAATCTGATTTGATGTTGAAGGATAGTCCTCATCATCTTCGAAATCTTAAGATCTTACTTGCCTTAGAGTGTTTTCTTCTTCATCAACCACTACATCAATACTTTCAACAATTTTTCCAAGCCTTTTATTATAACACTTGTATACTTTGCTGTGGGGAGAGTAACCAAGGAGAATGCCTTCATCTGCTCTAGGTTCAAACTTGCCAAGATGTTCATCAGTGTTTTTGATATAGCATTTGCTTCCAAAAATTTTGAAATATTTTACCGAACGAGTCTCACCATACCAGAGCTCATGAGGGGTTTGAGTGCTGTTGACCTGGACGTTTGTTTTGTTGAGAATAACAACCGCAACAAATGAAGCTTCACCCCAGAAAGTTGTGGGAGTTCTAGATTCATCAATCATAGCACGATCCATTTGTTGAACCGTTCTGTTCATCCTTTCCACTACTCCATTTTGCTGAGGAGTCCTGGCTGTAGAGAATTCTCTTCTTATTCCATGTTCTTCACAAAAATTGAAAAATTCATTCGAGTTAAATTCTCCTCCTCGATCAGACCTAAGGCATTTGATTCTATGATCTGATTCGTTCTCAACCAAAGCTTTGAAGGATTTCAATTTTTTGAAGGCTTCATCTTTGTTCTTCATGAGTCCTATCCAAACCATCCTTGAATAGTCGTCAATGAATAATATAAAGTATTCTTCTCCCCAAGGTGACCTATTCCTAGAGGGACCACATACATTAGTATGGACAAGCTCAAGTGGCATGCTAGTTGATCCTTCCTTCTCAGGGAAGTTATTTCTGGTTTGCTTACCAAACTGACATGACTTGCATATTGTATTGTCTGGAATTCTAATGTCTGGAAGACCACGAACTCCCTGGTATTTGCATGCTTTCCTTATTTGTGAGAAGCTTAGGTGCCCCAATCTCCGGTGCCATAGCCAATGTTCATCATTCTTGCTTAGATATCATTCATGTTGTTCTTCTTTGAATGTGTATAAATTATTTGGAGTTCTTATGCCTTTGATCACTGTTTTTCCTGTATCAAGATCACGGACACTACATCCATTTGATCGAAATATTACCTCAGTTCCTTGATCGCACATCTGACTGACAATCAATAGATTATGTTTTAAGCCATCAACATACATCACATTTCCAGCTTTGACCTTTTCTTTCAACTGAACAGAACCTTTACCTTTTATGAGTGTAGGGGTGTCATTTCAAAATGAGACCTTCTTCTCTTTCTCTAAGGCACTATATGCCTGAAGTTTTTCCTTATCACTCGTCATATGTTTCAAACATCTGTTGTTGATGTACCATTGATTTTCTTGCCCTTCCGCATATAAGGCTATACCACATATTTCTGGTTGTGGTTCTTTCATTCTCCATGTTTTGGCACTTGAGGTTTGTTCCTTCTAAGTTGTCTGTCGAAACTTGCTCCTGCATTCAGAATCTTCATGGCCGAAGTTGTTACAAATATAACATTTTATTTCATTTTCAAGAGCATAAAAGTTATTGTAGGTTCTTTTCATGATCCTAGTCATATTTCTTTGTTTTTGAGCTTCTCTAGTCATGATTGTCTTATAGGCAACACATTGAGTTGCTTTGTGAGCAAAGTTATGACATGAGAAGCATTGGCCATTGAAGAAACTCCTGGGATTATCAAATCTACCAACCAAATGATTGTAGTTTCTATTGTCATCCATTCTTGAGGCAAATTGAGAAGGTTTTACCTGTGGCTGGTTGCAGCTTCTGTTCATTCTTAAGGTGGATTGCCCCTGATTTATCGGGTAGTCTTTGTTCATTCTTGAGGGAAATTGTCCCTGATTTACTTGGTGATCTCCATTGGGCCTTTGCTCACTCCTCCTTGTTGCATCAAGATAACTTTTGAAGGTGGATGGTTTCTGCGCTTGAGATGTTTCTTCATTATATCCTAGACCTGTCTTGATTAGAGGAGAATGCTACACATTGATAATCTCATCTAGAGTTTCAAATCCTTTAACAAATCTAAGATTAAGAGCTTTTGTTTTCTCAATCTCTTTTCGAAGTCCCACAATTTCACATTCTAACTTTTCATGATGTTTTTCCCTTTCAGCCAGTTGAAATTGCA
>APFE031465973.1:0-28296 GCA_000404065.3 Pinus taeda | reverse complement strand
AATAATGAATAATAGTAAATAAACCACTTAATAAATAATAAATAATAATAACTAATAAAAATAATACAAAATAATAAGTAATAATAAAAATAATGAATAATAATAAATAAATCATAATAAAATAATAAATAAATAAAAAGTAATAAAAATAAAAATAGTAAATAACCAAAATATCAAATAATAATAAAAATAAATAAGAAAATTATCAAAAATTAAGCATGCCGACACATGGAGGGTGGGCATGTGACATGCAGACACATGGAGGTGTGCATGTGGTTTCCCATCCAATGTTTATTTTGTAAAAAAAATACTCATGAATAACTCATGAAATGGGTTCATTTTTGGAGAGAAAAGTTTCTATTTTGTATAAAAAGACAACCCCTTCCCGATGTTTAACCAAAAGACTTATTTCCAACTTTGACAGATACCAAGAAGAATAAAGAAATATAACAGATTTCTTCAATATTCACCTGAATATATCGGCTATCTCATATAGCAGAAAATACACAGTAATATTATAATGGTTTAACAAAAGAACAGAATTTAGTCACATGAAATCAAGGCAACAATTTATGTCTGGAGAGGTATGATACAAACAACCTGATTATATCATAGATCTCAGTATAAAATATAACTTTGCTGGGAGATATAAGGGAAACTGATCCTCAGCTTAACCTCTCAGGTGTTTCATATAACTTCAAAATGTTCACATGAAATAGAGTATGAAACTTACAAGAAACAATCATTAATTAATGAACAAAAATTATCTAAAATATGATTGTGCTTAACAAACATCAGAATACAAAGAAAAATCCTGCAACAAACAAATCATATGTCTGGATGAAATCATGCAGACCTTGTTTCTGATACTTATATATCATACAAGTGCCAGAAGCAGATTTCGAGGACTGTGAAACTGATCCCAATCTCTCACTCTCGCAAATTCTGCGAGCTTGAACAAAAGAGGATATATAGCATCGATTAGTTGGATTGTCACAATTCATTGACTGGCCTGGAGATTATCGAACTTAATCCAAATAAGACTATAAACTGTGAGACTAATGATTTCATGTGACTAAATTATGTTCTTTTGTTAAACCATTATAATATTACTGTGTATTTTCTGCTATATCAGATAGCCGATATATTCAGGTGAATATTGAAGAAATCTGTTATATTTCTTTATTCTTCTTGGTATCTGTCATAGTTGGAAATAAGTCTTTTGGTTAAACATCGGGAAGGGGTTGTCTTTTTATACAAAATAGAAACTTTTCTCTCCAAAAATGAACCCATTTCATGAGTTATTCATGAAATGGGTTCATTGGACTCCACAAATGGGCCGAGAGGGCCGGTTTATTTGATGATCTCGTGCGAGCCCACACGCACGAGGGAGAATAAGTAGGTGTGCATGTGGTTTCCCATCCAATGTTTTTTTCTATTTAAGGAATGATGAGGAGGATGGAAGGGGTCTTGTTCCATCATTCGGAGGTTCTGTCTTCATTCTCTTGGGAGAGTATTGAGACTTGGGAATATTGGCAGTAGTCGTTGATTGAGGGCTCGGGGGTGGCCAGTTGTAGCAGAATCCTGCACAATTGAGCCTAAGGTTGGGAGGAGAGTCGTCCCCAAAACCATGTTTCGGTAAGCCTACTTCATGCACAGGTAAGCTCAGGTAAGCACTCTTCATTGTTTAAATTTAATGTTAATAAGTTAATTAGATGTTGATTTTGGGCTGTTACAAGCAAACTTAAACAAACTGTAAATAAAAGGCATATTAGACTTGAAATGAACTAAACACACTCAAAGCCTACATGCAATGCAAAAAAGGGTCTTCATAATTTTATTATATGACTAAAATAAAAATTACATGGGGTGTTGTTGAGTACTACAATAATTGGTGACACATTGGGAGAAACAATTATCTCTGTTAAAATAAATGAAGCTTTAAATAACTAAACAAGAAGACTTAGAAAGTTAGAAATCTTGAAGTTTTAATTGATGAAAATTTCTCTAAGTAAAAGAACTGTTTATCTTATGAGTTATCTCATAATCATTTTTAGTGAGGAAAATCCATATTACCCCTATTGGTAATCTAATCAGCTATAAAGATAAAATTAAGAACTAAAGAAGTTTAGCTTTTAAGATAGACTTGTTTATCATTGGTAGAGCCATTGTTGCCATCAGCGTTCACAGCCTCGACAAGGTTACAATTTAACCAAAGACACACTAGTATTCCAACCACTTTAAAGTTTTCTTGAAAGCCATTGTCTTGGCTTGGTAACTAGATTGTGACAATGCCATTCAAAGGTTCTAATGATATTGAACAAATCAGCTTGTGATGAGACCTTTTGTCTTAGGGTTAAATAACCATAAGCCATTATCCTGGTTTGGTGTCTAGTATTGATAATGGTAATTTGGCTCAAGATGAGACATCTTATATTTCAATATTTATATTTTTGAATTACACTTTGTTTTCTTTTTTTTAATTAGTGGATGGGGAGGCATATTCACTCCTTAAGAGTAATGGATGAAAATTGAAGTCAAAAGATGCTAAAACTTCAAAATAGCCTTTACTTAAAATAAAAAATAAAAATAAAAATCATGACCAATCGTAAGATAACCAGACTTAACAAAGTTTTCAAATTATGGGCCACAATTTAAAGGATATAAAGATTTCAGAGTTAAAATGGAAAACTAAACTTCAAAGTTATAATCAGTGTTTCTAAGCTTTCTTCTATAATCATTTAAATTTCATGTAGATGATGAGAGACCTCCAATGTGAAAACAAAAGTGTATTACCTAACATAACTAGGATTGAAAACATCGGTATATACATGTGGTTATTTACATATTTATAGAAGGATAGGAATCCTTAAGAGAAATATTTTTTAAAATGAGCCCATTAACAGCAAGAGCATCCCTCTTTCTGTGTAGATCTTGGAGGATAAATTTTGATGAGCCTAGTTTGTCAACGATATAAAATGGGCCTAGCCATAATCTCTTAAACTTAGTGTGTTTACCTTTTTCTTCATGTGCTCTGTCCCATTTCAGAACTAGATCGCCAATTTCAAAAGTTTTATTGTTGACTGGACTTGTATCAAAAGAAGATTTAACCAATTTTTGATGATGAGTATGAACTTGTTTTGATTTATTCCTTTCTTCCTCTAGCTTAAAAATCTGGGACATTCTTAATTGTAAAGCCAGGGAATGTTTTTCTTCAATGGATAGGACTAGGGTTAGTGATGGAATAGCTAGATTAAGAGGTAGAATAACTCTTTTTCCATACACTAGTTGAAAAGGAGAAGTGCCTATAGAGACCTTCTGAGTAATTCTATCAGCCCATAAAGAAAAAACAAGAGCTTTGTGACAATTTCTTTGATTTTGGTCAACTATACTTTTGATTATCTTGATGGGATTTTTATTAGTAGATCTTGCTAAGTCGTTTCATTGAGGGTAATAGTTATAGAGTATTTAAGTTTAAAACCTCTTCTAAGAGCAAATTCAATAATGAAATTTCTTGAGAAATAAGATGCATTATAAAAAACAAGGGCATGGGGAAGACCAAACCTGGTAACGATGAATTGATCAATAAATTCAATAATATTCTCGGAATTGGCCACCTTGAAGGGTATTGCTTCCATCCATGTGGTGAAATAGTTTGTAGAAGTCAAAATGTATTTATGTTGCTTGAAAGAGTTAGGGACAATCTCACCTATTATGTCCAATCCCCATTGTTCAAAGGTTGTTCAATGTTACATGGTTGCAACATTAAGGCTGGTTTATTCTGTCTTCCTGAAGCAGTATGGAAGACTTCAGATTTTTTAACATAGGCATAAGTGTCCCTGAATAAATTTGGCCAAGAGTACCCAACATGTAGAATTTTATGAGCAGTGGTGTCTCCACCATAGTGTCCACCTGCTGGTCCACCATGTAGTTTTTGCAAAACCTTTTTAGCTTGAGATTTCTCTAGACATCTTAGCAAAACATAATTATAATTCCTTCTAAATAAGATATCATTGACAAGTTGATATTGATTATCTTTGAGTCTAAGAGATCTTTTCTTATTGTAATTGAGTTCTAATGGATTATAATCATTTTTCAAGTAAAAAATAAGATATGCATATCAAGATTCAATATCAATGGGACATACCTTTGTGATTTAGACATTATTACCTAAATTTTCATTAGCTAAGTTATCATTAGCTCTAGTAATCAACTTGTAAAAACATTGAACTCTGACAATTTTAGCTGGTGTAATATCTAGATCATATTCCTGTAGGACGATAACCCAATCAACTCTTTTCTCTCCTAATTCTTTTTGTATAAGTAATTGCTTAACAACAGGGAAAGGAATAATTACTTTAGTATGTGCCTTCTGGAGGAAAGGCCTAAAATGCTTAATGGATTTGAAGACTACAAGGGCTTTCTTATCAACCTTTGAATAATTGAGCTCAGATCCCTGGAGATTTGAACTAAAGAATGAGATTGGAGCTTCAATTTGTTGCTCATTAAGTTGAGTTAAGACTGTTGCGTAAGATTGTTCGGAATCAAAAGTATAAAGAATAGTTTTATTTAGTAAAATCAGGGGTTGATAACAAAGGGGAATCAATGATTTCTTGTTTTAT
Source organism: Pinus taeda (assembly GCA_000404065.3). Taxonomy (NCBI): domain Eukaryota; kingdom Viridiplantae; phylum Streptophyta; class Pinopsida; order Pinales; family Pinaceae; genus Pinus; species Pinus taeda. The sequence goes on along the minus strand of APFE031465973.1, from coordinate 23,674 downwards.
TGCCTCAAATGATTTTCTTTCAGTGAGTCCCCACTTGAAAATTGACTTCTTCTTGATCATAACTTGTAGGGGAAGTACAATTTGAGAGAAATCTGGGACAAACCTTTTGACAAAAATAATTTTCCCAAGGAAGGATTGCATATACTTTTTGTTATGATGCAAAGAGATTTCAAATATTTCCTTAATTCTATCAGGGTCTACACATATCCTTCTTTAGAGACAATAAAATCTAGAAGTTTTCCTTCATTAAGAGAAAAAATGACTTTTTGGGATTCACGAAGATTTCAAATTTCCTACATCTTTTGAAGATTTGCTCTAAATCATGCAAATGGTTCTTCCTTTGTTTGGAATAAATTGTAATGTCATCAAGATATACTACAACTGATTTGTTAACCAAACCTCTGAAATAAATATCCATGGCTCTTTGGAAAGTTTCTCCAACATTAATTAATTCAAAAGGCATTTTCTGATAAGAATATGTCCCCCAATTGGTCATGAATGTGTTCTTCAATCTCTCATCTTGACGTACAAGTATTTGATTATATCCTGAAAAACCATCTAAGAAGGACATCCGTTCAGAACCAACAAGAGATTGTAAAATTTTCTCCATTGGGGGTAAAGGAAAATTGTCTTTTTCACAAGCTTTATTCAAATTCCTAAAATCAATACAAATGTGAATGTCTCCATTCTTCTTTTTGAAAGGAACAATATTTGAGATCCACTTGGGATGTCTGACTAGAAAAATGATTTTAGATTTCAGAAGATTGTTTAGTTCAGTTTTAATTTGAGCTGCCAAGTTACAGTGGATCTTCCTTAGCTTCTGTTGAAGAGGATTGACATCTGGAAGCATAGGAATAGTGTGTTGGATTATGGATGTATCATAGGTTTTCAGATCATCATATTCCCATGAAAAAACATCCTTGTACTTCTTCAACAAATGAATGGAAGTAAATCTTTCATCTGGAGAAAGTGCAAGGCCCAAGTTAATATTCTAAGGCTTATGATCAGAACCTATGTTTACTAATTCAAATCTCATGGTAGAACTCTGAGTTTTTCAATTGGTGGTTCTTTTAAATCTATCTTTCAAGTGATATAAATATTCCAGTTTAACTACAGGTTTAGGTAAAGAATTTTCCTCACAAGATTTATTCAATTGTTTTTCATGTTCATCTTCATTGATAATTTGATTAGTGTAAGAACCTTCTGATGTTAAGAAAATCAGAATATCATGATCATTGTTAAAAACATGCCAATTGGTTATGTTATCTAGAATGGAGGGGCGAAAAGTTAATTCAATTGAAAATTTGTCAGGGCTGAAATTGACAAGTGGAATGAACTTAGAAGAAACATTTGCTAGGAGGTCCGCACTAGCATTCTGTATCCTTGGGATGGGAGCTATGTCAAATGCAGTAAAATGTGTAGTGAAGTCTTGAATCAAAGACTGAATGTCTAAGGTGACTAAAAACACAATGGATATTGTTTCTAACTTTATTAATGACAATCTCTGAATCACCAAACATTTTAAGGTATTTGATGTCAAGACTAATAGCCTTTTGTAAATCCCACACAAATGCTTCATATTCTGCAATATTATTGGTACAATCAAATTCTAATCTGCATGCAAGCATAGTTTTCTCACCTCAAGACTTACCAAGATGCAACCAGCTCTTGCACCCTCGCTAGATTTTGAACCATCAAAATAAAGAATCCAAAATAAACTATCATGCTTATTTACAATGTTGTCTATAATATTAATACACTTAGATGAATCTGTTTGTGAATAGTTTTTGATTTGAGATGTAACAAAATCAACTAAAAAATGGAGAAGTTTGTGCTAGAAATTTTTTGAAGATTCAAAAGAATAGTTTCCAAGGATGTTATTTGTAAAAACTAATTATTCGTTCTCCTCATCAAAATTAGTCATTGAATGTTTCATGTGTTTTTCCCTATCAACACGAATTTGATTGGGTTTTCCATTGTAGGGAAGCCACATGTGTGACCAATCATTTGCAAATTAACCATGTAGTTTTTCAGACTAGTCTTTGCTTAGAATAAAACCATAAAATTCAAGAGTGTCCACAATTAATGCATCTATTATTTGACAAACCTTTGAATTGGAAGCTAATATTATTAAAACATAATTTATTTCTCCTTAAATTTTGACTTTTGTGCAATCTAATTGAACAATCTGAACAACAAATTTTTGTGGTGAGATATTCAATTTAAGACATACCTCATAAAGCATGACATTTGACGATGCACCAGAATCTACTAGACAATTATGAACATTTTTGTTAAAAATCTCAAAAGTCAATAAGAAGGGAGGAGTATGAGAATTTGATCTATCTCCGATCAAAATGGTATCTGATGAGTCAATCTTATCTGAAGAGACATTATAAGGTTTGATTTTTCATTTTGAGGCTTTTGTAATGACAAGAGTAGGTAATGGAGATGCAGGAACTACATTCAATTCTTTATATAAAAGCTTCTGCTGATATTTTAATTTACTAACCTCATAAACAAAAATTTTGTTTTTGACCTTTTCCATGTCCACAATAATATTATATTCCATAGTATCAGAGATTATCAAAGTTTTGGATGAAGAAGAAGATTTGGAAGTAGTCAGAAGAGAATACGAAGGAGGAGTAGAAGACTTAATTAAAATTTTGTCCTTATTAGGGAGAGAAAGGGACTTCTGTTTTTGATTTGTTGGAGATGAATCAACAAGTCCCTTACTTCTAGTACTTACTGGTAGGGCCTCTTCTTCTTCTTCATTTTTTGAATTAGTTAGGATGAAATTCCATAAACCATAAGCTTCTTATAACTCTTCTTATTGGGATTATTCAATAGATAAAGTTGATTCTTGCTCTTCATCATCTTGGTCAAATTCAACATTTTATATAATGGAACGTGGTTGTGATTGTGATGGATGAGTCCTTCTGAAAGGCCGAAAAGGATTTTTTGAGGTTTCAACTATTTTCTTTTTACTTTCTACCATTTCATTTGACATTGTCTTCATAACCTTTTGTAATACTTCTAAGTCAAAAGGATCCTTGGGAGCTTTCTTCTTGGGTTCATCCTTAAAAGTAAATTTTTTGATTTGCTTTCTTTCATCAAGAGCATTTTTCTTTTCAAGAGCACGAATTCTTTTTTCTAAATATAGAGCTTCTTTCATGTTATCAAGCATAACTTTTTTGTTAGCTCTATACACAAACATAGCAATATTTGAAGAAAGTGTAGAGATATACCATTAAATCTACACATCAGTCCCTGATTTGGAAGTAGATGGGATCTTATTAAACAATTTATTGAATATGGAATTAAAACCTTTGATTCTTTCGTTTGAACTGGTTTTAAGATTTGATAATTCATTAATAAAGGTGGAGTTCATTCAATCATCACCAAATTTCAGCAAAAATTTCTCTTCGAACATATCCAAATTCATTATTGATCCAGAGGGAAGAGAAAAATACCAGGACCTTGTAGATCCTTCAAATGTTTATGGAAAGAGTTTGACAACACAATCCTCTTTGGTGGCTTCATTCAGATTGATGGCCAACATAAAATTATGAAGATGTTTTTCTGTAGGGAGACCATCATCAGGATTAAACTTAGGAAGCCACCACTCTAGGTGTTTGGGAAGAGGGTGTAATGGTGGAACCATTTGTATTGCCCCAGGGTTATTCCATGGTCTCTGGGCCATTTTGTGAGTACTAGGAGTGGAAGAAGTAGTAGAATATGAGGGGGATGATGGTGATTGGGTCATTGTGGAAGATGTTCCTATAGTGATATTGATTATAGTTGCACTCGACGATTGTGTTTGAGGAATGTGAATGGATATGATGAGAGGTTGATTAGAAGAAGGAAAAGAGGTAGAGGAAGTGGAAGGACCAAGAAAAGGAGTAAGATGGGAAGAAGGTGTTGTGATCTTGCTAGCAAAAGAATGAGTTTCTAGAGTAATTTTATTTCTCAAATAAGTGGTTAATGGTAATTCAAAAGGTTCAAATCCAAAATTTTCACTATGGGATCTAGTTAATACACTAGAAGACTGTAAGGATGATAAAATAATTCCTTTGAATATATCTCTTTGGACAGGTCTTTCTCAAGAAATATAAATCCCTTTCAATTTTTGGATCAAAGACTAAATTTCAAGAGATTCATTTGGTATTTGAGAAGAAGTTTAGCCAAATGACTTTGAAGTGTGATAGGAGTTTTGTTGGCTTTTCGAACAACTTCAGATCTTGGACTATGAGATTTAGAATGTGATCTGGAAGTAGGTGGTGATTTTGAGTGAGTATGATTCTTAGAATGAACTTTTTGTTTTAGAGTGGATCTTCTTGCCATGCATAGTCTAAATTCCCTCCTTCTAGCGCAAAAAATGTTGAAGGCTCGAAAATATCTACCTCAACACCGGGGAAAACTGCCCAGTCGGGAACTTAGGACAACTCTTTTTCCATTTGGAAAGGTGGCCCTGATTGGGTTTATGGGACCAGTTTCCCTTAATGAAAGATATAAAAAGTGGATGTGATATATATAAGTGTGGGATTGATTATATAAGTGAAACTAAGAAACATAAATATATAAACTTGAATTATTTTATCTTTAGAAAGCTTTTTGTGAATATGTGGCTTATAAATATCTCACATTAAATATTGACAATATAGATTATCAAATCTTTTGTGAGGTTAAAACATATAAAGATGACTAATCTGATTAAATAGTTAACTATATTAGTTGTTCAAATATATCACACATATCATAAATTTGTGTTCATTCATATACTTAATAGTTTTTAATTAAACACATTAGTAGTGATAAAACTTAATCAGTTACAAGAATGTATATGAAAAACACAAATACAATAACCATTCAAATGATAAACAAATTTCTGATATTCAGATAATAATACCTATCAACTATTAACTCAAATCGTACGTGAAATAACAGTGGTTCATCTTTCTATTAAGACTTATTCAAGGTACAATAGTGCAAACTAGAATATTTCTCTTGGAAATTTGAACCCTCCCTTCATAACAATGAAGGGGATTTATAGTTTGAAATCTAAACATAAATATAGAAAAGTGCCATAGAATGCTAAAGTGGTTATAACAAACTATACTAAAATTAAAATAAAAAATAATAGTCATTTTTGCAACAACTTGACTCTCCACTCATTTCTCCACTCCCGCATATATATGTCATTGTCTTTAATTCAGGTGGATGATGGAGTCATGCACACCTCTATGCAGTGGATAACACATTAAGTGATTATGCTGGAGAGACATCTCAAAATCAACAACTAATTATGCAGTTTGATTAGGAAATGCCAATGGCATTCCAAGTCATTCTTTCCATACTTATGTTACCAAATTTACATTTGGCAGCAATCTGAGGATTTATTTAGCCTAGTGATTGATTTTCTGCCCACGTGTTGGTCTTTTTCAATCTCTGCTACAACAATCCCTTCAATTTAGAACTGCATTGTGGAACATGGCATAAAGTCTTCAGAAATACTGGCTCAAACTGTTACTTTCTCCTTATCGATCCTAGGTTCATCCTTGTTACAATAAAACAGAGCTTTTATTAAACACAAATGCAATCCGAATTGAAACTTAACATAATAAAATCACAAAACCAATGAAAACATACCTTTTTTTATTATAACAACAACCCACAGGAGATGACAAGTGGCGAAAATCGTATGGTATCAACGAAAGGCTTATCACAACTTTTGAAATGAGGAAATGCAAATTATTTGTGATATGGGAAGCCTTGATTAAAAGTTCTTATATTAAGGTAGACACGAAATCACAATCAACTCATTTTAATATCAATATCACATCCATTTTATCAATGATTTCAAATGGTCGCACATAATTAAAGTTGTGATATGGGAGTGGATGCAATATTATATTAAAATCCCTTTTATAATTTCTTTGGGTCCAAAGGTGATGACGTAGGTAGAGATCGACGATCAAAGATTTTTAGACGTGGGCCATTACAAAAGTTCCGATAAGTGGACATGATTTCATATTAAATCAAATCTATAATTATATCGGGTTCAGATATTGGAGATTGGAGTTTATCGGAGATTGGAATTCGGAGGGGTATGGTGTATGGGCATATCGCCGGAGTGTCATATCGAAATATCGGATGGATATGAATATCAAAGTTTCAAATATGTGTCACAATTGAAAACCTTTGATGGTTGATACCTGGGAGCAGAACTAATGACGTGGAAGTGGGACCTCTCCTCGGCTTGGGTTTTGGGTTTTACAAAGTTTAAACCATTTAATAATCTAAATTTTAATATGGTTCAAACTTTGTCATTTGTTTTATTAAACCCTTTCAATAAACTACAACCACTCTTAAATGGGTGCAGGACTTATGATATCAGGGATTTTGAAAGGAATCTTTCGATATTGAAAAGTTATGAGGTTCCGATATGTTACAACCACTTTACGAAAAATATAGCCACTAATAATAATAATAATGAAGATCTTGGTCTCGAGGGTTATGTTCTATTTATTAATCTAAGATATTTAGAAAAAACAAACTTAAACAAACTGTAAATAAAAGGCATATTATACTTGAAATGAAGTAAACAAACTCAAAGCCTACATGCAATGCAAAAAAGGGTCCCCATAATTTTATTATATGGCTAAAATAAAAATTAAATGGGTGGTTGTTGTGTACCACAACACGGTCTCAGAATTAGACAAGTTTACAGTCTATTTTACACCATTTTGTGCTAGGAATTCAATGGTGCAGTCTGTTTCAGCGATTTAGTTTTTTTATTTTTCATCTGTCCCCAAAAGTGGAGGTATATGATGCAGTTATGTCAAGCTTGTCTTCTGATTTGCTGAGATGATGTTTTGTTTTTGAGATCCTTGATTACTATTATGTTGAGGGATACTTGTATGCCACATCTTGTGAGATTTTATTATCTTGTCATGTTGAAGGAATGCCCATTTGAATGAGAGTTTCCATAGGGAGAACATCTCATGAAAAGACAAGCCACTCTTGTTGAGGAAATTTGCCAATATGAGTGAGATTTCCTGAGAACTTCTTGTGGAGAGACATGCCACTCTAGTTGAGGGTATTTATCCTTGTAATGACAAAGAATATGCCATGTACATCATCATCATTTGCAATATTTAATGAAGTTACCTCCCCACTCTTGACACCGGGGCCCGAAGATGTAACCCACAATGGGTGAACTTCATTATCAACGGGTTCATGTCCATTGATTTGATGGTTGTTGTTATGTTTCATCTTATTTACAGTATGCACATGTGGCTTTCCATACTCTTTTATATGTAATTATGCTAACATCACAGAAGTAAAAGATCTTGGATAATTCCAGTAGCTGAAGAGATCTGGATTAGGTAGAGAAAACTTGACAACCTAACAAGACAAGACACTATGATGCTTGAGTTTGGGAAAATTATAGCTCAACCAATTCCACTTGATTCTTCTTGGTCACATATCGATGCCAAGCTTGGTACTGTGTGATGACATCGCCAAACTGCATGATGGTGTCAGGCTGGAAACAGACTCTAGCCTCCATAGCATCTAGGTACAATGATTTGGAACCAGTATTAACGTATTTCTTGAGCAGGAGAAACGTGGTTCTGATATGGATGGGACCACCAATGTAGTTATGCATATTTTATTTGTTTAGCTCTAAATCCTCCTTGGTGGAAATCTGTCTCAAATGCTCCAAGTACTCTTCGATCTCTTGCTTGACTTGGTGTTTGCGCTTAGCTTTGGTGAGTGAGCTGATTGATGGGATTTTGTGGGTTCTCACCATGAAGTCCAAATTTTTGTACAACTGTACACATGAGGCTTGAACGTTTCCAATGAACGAGGTGAATTTATTGTTGTTCTGAATCAACATTCAAACTCTTACTTTCTCCAAATCTGCCTGCAGATTCATCTTCTTTACCAAAGTAAGCGGTGCTCCTTTATATCGCATTATCCATTCTTTCACGGTGGTGATGGAAGTTTGCACATTCCTAAGAGTCTTGACAAATTCCTTGCCCTGTTGGTGCTAGCTATGCAAGCGAACACCTACCTTATGTATGATCATGAGCTCCTCCAGAGGTCCCACATGGTCTCTCCAAGTGTTGATACTTCACCAAGTATCACTGCTCTCATTTCCCCCAAGTAGACTTTACAGAGACTGTGTTCTGTGTTGCTGCACGAAGTTGTTCTACCTCTTCTCGAGCAACTTGTATATTTTGTACCTGTTGCAACCTTAAGAGGAAACCCCTAATTGAGTAGAGGTAAGTGCCCAAGGCATTAATTTAGAAAAAATAACAAAATTTATTTGTTGTTCCATTGTGAAAATTCAGAAGTATTTTTATAGGTAATAATTATGAAATCTTCTTGGAATAAAAACACTTTCAAAGTGGCCTCTTTGACAAGTAATTTGATTTGAAGCTGTAGTAAAGTGATGAAAGAGATGATTGAAAGTCTTGAAAAAAAGGATACTTATCGTGTAATCTCTTACTTCAAACTCTAGTAGAAATATGGAAGATGGAGGAATGGAAATACAGAAAAGAGGAGCGCATATTAAGGTTACTTCAGTAAATTGCATCATTAAAAACCAACAGCTTCATTACTCTTTCCCATAGAAGAAAAACATCAAATGATTCACAAAGACATAAGAACACATATCACATTCAAAGATATGTTTGGAATCACCTTGAAAAAGCTTTATTTAAATCTCCAAGAAGATGAAAAAAAAATTACACAGAAAAATTATTTTCCTTCTGAAGTCAAAAATTCGGAAACCCTCATGGTTCTCCAAAATTTCTTTTGTATGATCATTACAATAGTGACAGTTATGAAAATTGTTAACTGTCAAAAACTTCTAACTACTTGAACTACTTTGGTCTATTCGGTCCTTCGAAGGACTTTATATATGATAAACTAATGAAAATACTATATTATTATTACAAATACAATTTTTTGAAAAATCTCATAAAAATAACAGGTGGCCCTTTTTCATTGAGTAACTTGTGATTCCTATGCAGGGTCATTTTTAGAGCGTCCAGCTTTTGTTGTTGCTGCTGTAGGAGATATCCACTCTATACATTTCTTCCACATTGTCAAATATAAGCTTTGATAAGTTTCTTTAGGCATAGGGGAGGAAGGCGTACAAGTCACTTCTCCCAATTGCAACTAATGAGCTTCCAAATAGAGGTTCATGCTCCTTTTCCTTTTCCGACAACCTTGAGAGCTTTGATTGGTCTCACCCTCCAAATCAATTGTTTATTCAATGCCTCTGTTCAAACCCTTCTCTATAGGATGTGGAGTTTCAATCTCCATTTTCTCTTATGCTCTTGTCTTGCCACCATTTGCCAAATTTTCAATATCTGGTCGGGGTTAATGTATGTAGGGAGCATATGAATTATCCACTCTCATTTTGGAAATTATATGATGAGGATCATAAGACATTTTTTCGCCCCTGTTGAAACTACATTTCTTTGAGGATTTTCTCCACTTCTTCCATGGCCTATCTATTATTCACAATAAAAGGGAAAACAATTTTGGGAAATTTGAACAAATGCCCCTTATTTGTTTGTACAAAATGAATCTGGTCAACATTCAAGCTCTGCCTGATAAATTCTAGAGAAAATAGTCTCATGTGTACAAATGTAGGAAGCCAATAAGGGGCAACCTCTGCTCCATACAACCTAATTTCAACACACTCTTCAAATTGGAACCAATCACCTACTCTAACATATTTACTAAGTTGTATAAAGGATTGGGATTTTGGAAAAATGCAAGGTGGAACATAATTATTTATGATGGAGTAGGCAACTGACATAAAAGAAGTAGCGAAATAAGTGAATCCTTCAGAATTGGAATGAATCCTCAGGGTGTTTGTCCAATTCACTATTGATTGCCCTTTTTTTATGTACATCCATTATATTTAGACCCAAACGCATGAAACTCTCAACATGAACATAGAGGAACATATAAGTTACTAATGTTGGGAATCTGAAACACCAATAAGAATTAGGTATGATAGTTGAGAATTGAATAATCTCTCCCATTAGGTTGGTATATCAAGAACAATTTAAGGCTGTAAAATTAAATTGAACATCCACAAAACAACTTAGTCAATGAAAATAGTATCTTCCTTTCCCAGAAATCTAGCAATTATTTGTAAAATTGATCTTGCATCTTCAACAAAGGTTTCAAGAGGAAATTGAGTTGGTTCCAAAGGTAATTGTTGTCCAGTAGGCATTAGAAAGAAGGTCATTTGGGAATAATCCTTCCTAGACAAATCCTAAAAGACTGTAAGCAGGGCTTCTTCTAAAAATGAAGTATAAAGGTTTGAGGATGGAAAAAGTAGAGTTTGTTGAATTAGGAGACTAGATATTTGAAAGATAGTTTCACCTAAATCATTCATTACAAAACACTTTTGGGCATATAGAGAAGAAACTAACTAGTAAATGAACTAAGGGAAAACATAAGTCTGGGGAATTATAACAACAAACAGACCTGACCTTATAATTGCAGCATACACAGGGGATTCTTTCTTGTTGAATAGAATGTGTTGATGAAGTTCCATTAAGTTCAATGAGAAAATGGTATAAAAAAAATCACTCTCGGTGTCCATGAGAGGAATGTGTGTCTAAGAACCCAACAGAGAAATTTTCTTATACATTTAAAATATTTCAATGGTCATATGTGACATATAAATACCTGGATAATGGTAGCTGGAGCTAGCAATTTGAATTCAAGTGGGACAACACCTGCAAATGTGCTACGAACATTGGAAAATGAAGCTAACAATGTGAATTATGAGAATGAAAACATACTTTATGGAGAAAACAGGAAAAATACAAGGGAAAAAAAGAGATTTAATGTTGAAGTGATGTATACAGGATGGAATGACGTGGCGAAGGTGACATATGGTGAATATCAAGTGTTTTACAAAGTCATGCTCATTTGTTGCAGAGTTACAGGAGCACCCATCGTAACGGGTGAGGCCTGCTAGTAGTGATCATGAAATAGATCTCAATCGTTGATTAGTTGTCAACCAATCCAACATTAACTCTACGGAGGTACACAGGCGCATAATTTTCGAACCCTTTGTGATGTCAGGTTTCGACCATCATGAGGACCTGGCACCATGAACAACTTTGCCCGAAGAACAAGCTCGACATTTAACCCATCAGTTTTTTAAACTCTATTAGGGCCCCACCAGCATACTTTATGATAATGTTGCATCATCTTTAATCTCAATGTTAATCCACTATTAATTTTTTAAAATCCTAACACTATTTCATTTATTTTATTTTTTCTGAATTTGAAATTTATAATATATATATATATATATATATTTCTTTTTCCACAATTAAAAACATAGTGAAAAATGAGCTACAACAATACTAATTGCTTACTCTCGGTCATCAAATACTGAGTGTTTGATCTTGTCACACCTGCAAAGGCCAAGTTGGCTTTGACAATGGGATTTGGATTCCTGTTGATTGTAGGTGATGCATGATCATCCAGAAAATGCTTTCTCTCCACTTATACAATCCTCTTTTGAAGTTCATTATATGACAAATTCTACACATCCATTACCGGACCATCATCAAGATGAATTATGTCCCCTTCCTAGCTTGGGGCTAACTCTATGGATGGATGCAGTGGAGACTAAACAGTGGCCTATGGTGCACTAGGAATTAGGTTAACATATTCATCTTGTGGTTCTGGTTCCAACTCCATGTCCGCAACTTCAATCAAGTCTTCAATATGTTGAGAAAGCTCTCGATCCTGCATTTGTTTGCTCTCTCCTTCTGTTGTTGGTTGCTTTTGTTCTTTCTCTTCAACTTAAATTGGTGCTACTGCTTCTGCCATTACACCTTGCCTTTTTTCTTCTTCCTTCTTCTGCTTCTCCTCCTATTCTTTCCTGCTTTTTCCCGTTCTTCCCCTAGTTATTGTTCCTCTTTTTGTGCTCTCAGTTATGCTTCCTACAAGCTTTGCTTTTCTCTCTTCCTTCACTCTACTCTCCATTTCCTCTACTTCCTCTATCAAGGCTGCCTGTATAAGGATTGAATATGCTTTAACTTTGCAGCTTTTTTCTCCCTCCATTCCGTCATCAACCTTTATCTTCCCTTGATCTTGTACTGAATTGTTTCCTTCTACTACTGTTGTTGGACTTGATGCCATGTTAGTGTTGATTCATTTTCTATAAATAGTTTAGTGTCTACATGTATCGGCAAGTTAACTTTTGCTTGCTCAACTGCTTCCCCAATATTGATTTCAGTGGTCTCTCTTGAAGCAACTCTCTTTGTTCCATGGTAACAATCACTGCTAGAGAGAAGTGCTTCACAAGTGTGGTACTTGTGCGGCAGCAAAGACACTCATGGAAAACAAACATTAGCTTCAACAAATCAATTTTCAAGGCATGATGAAGCAACAAATTGGGCATATGATGGGAAGGATTATGTAATTTTCATTGGTAGGACATACTAGCTTCCTGTGGGAACTACGCACTACCTAGTAACAAAAGTCAGGGATGAAGCTTGTGGCTTGAGACTGTGCAATGTGTAGTCACATCCTAGGCAGAGACTTGGAGAGACTATGCCTCAGTGGTCAAAGTGATAGGTTGACCCATGAAACTACACAATGCATGGTTAGATCCAGCTTGTACTGCACACTACGTAGTTCCAAAGGCCAAGCCTATGACTTGAGCCTCAAGATTGCATCGTGCCCGATTAGGCAAGGCAAATTTTGCCCAAGGGAAGTAAATATTTTCTCCGTGGAAGTGGAAAAAATGACCATAAAGGAATGATGATGTGAGCTTGAGTGCAAAGATACTAAGTGTGAATGAATTAGTGTGGATCAAGTGCAGAAAATGATCAAACAGAAGGAATATCAAGTATGTGAGGAGAGTCATCGTAACAACGATCATCAATGCAAATAAAGGAAAACGGATGCAACATTTGTGAAAGGAAAGTGATAACTTGAAACACCACCTCTATAAACTAAAACAAGTTGAAACGCTAACAACCATGATGAGAGATAAGAAAAACAACACTCACACAAGTGAAATGACAAAAGAGACAAAAAAGGTGATAAAAGAAAATCGCACATGGAAAAGCGACGATGACCCCACCAAAGGTTCCTTCATCTCTTTGGGAATTCTAGAGCTCCAATATCGAATCTTAAAATGAACTCTAGAGGCATCAATTAACTAGATTTGAGCAAATGAGGTTTTATGACGCACATGTCTCACATCAAGGACAAAAGTGACACTTGACGGAAACTTCTAAAAATAGATATGTTCCACATTCAGGATACTAATAATGGATCCCTAATTTCTAGGGATGTTTTTTACCTTTTAGATTTCTTTCTTTTTTCCAGGGGAAACTTTCCATGCACACTGTTGTGAAAGACTACGCAATTCGGGGGAATAGAGCAACTTTTCAATGATTACACTACACAATTTCTGAGCTTAGTGAGGGTTGCAAAATTTTTGGGCTTAATGCTGGACCACCTTCCATGATTGCGGAATTCCTAAGCTCAAGGTTGATTGTTAGTCAGAACTTCTTAATTCCTATCATCAAGGCTGCTTAACGTCAAGGATTACGCAGTTTCTGGAGGCAATCCTAGAACTGTTATGAGACCAAGTTGGGAGATCATCTTGTGACTTAGAAAGATTTAGCTAAGTTAGCAAACACAAGAAAAAATGAAAAGAGGAGTCTTAGTCGAAGCATGAATACCTAGATGAGTACAAGATGAGCTCCTATGGATAAGAAGGGAGGATCCAAAATCGAAGCACGTGCAAAATTTTGGAGGGTGTTTGTAGTAGCTACAACACCTTCCAAACATTTGTTCACTATATTAGTTTTCCCATCAGATTGAGGATGATTAGATGAGATATGAGCTACTTGAGTACCCATATAAGAAAATAATTTCGTGCAAAAACTTCCAGTGAAAATGGGATCTCTGTTGCTTACAATAATCTTTGGGTTTCCATGTAGCTTTTGAATTGTTTCCATAAATGCAATAGCAACTATACTGGATTTAAATGGATGCGATAATGCATAAAAAAATGTGCATACTTGGTAATTCTATCAACTACCACCATGATCACTCCCTTTCCTTTGGACTTGGGTAAACCAGTGATAAAATCCATTGATACCCCCTCCCAAAGTTGACTTGAAATAGCTAAAGGTTGTAACAAACTCGAGATCTTAATTGTATCAACTTTATTTTTTTGGTAAACCAAACATTCTGCCACAAACTTTTGAATATTAGATTTAAGGCCCTCCTAAAAAAAATCCTTCTTGACCCTCTGGCAAGTTTTAAAAAATCCTGAGTGCCCTCCTAAGGGAGAGGTGTGTAATTCCAAAAGAATATTTTGTTTGAGTTGCGAATTCTTACGAAGGTATAAGAGATATTTGTACCATAATGAATCATTTTTCCATCTAAATGTATCAAATGTATTGGGATCTTGCTGCAACTTTTGAATGAGCATCCACACTTCTTCATCATTCTCCCATTCATCTGTTGTTTTGGCTATCCAATCTGGTTAGATAATAGAAATGGCATAAATAAATCCTTCCACATCCTCATCCTTTGTTGTGAGTGCATCTACAAAACCATTTTGCTTCCCTTTTTATAGATGATTTCAAAGTCATAACCCAACACCTTTGTGACCCACTTTTGCTGCTCTTATGAAGATAATGTTTGTTCCAACAAGTATTTAAGACTATCATGATCTTTTTTTACCTTAAAGTGTCTTCCCATTAGGTAAGGTTGTCATTTCTTTAGTGTGTGTAGTATTGCCAACATTTCCTTCTCATAAATAGGTTTGTGTAAATACTTTCCTTTGATTGAACGACTTTCAAAAGCAATGGGTCTTCCTTCTGGCATCAAAACAACACCAATTCCATTTCCTGATGCATCATATTCCACAATAAAGGTTTTTGTGAAGTCTGGCGTAGCTAAGGCTGGTGCTTGGCACATTGCCTCTTTAAGATGTTCAAAGGACTTAGTTGCTTCTGGAGTCCAAGAAAATGCATTTTTCTTCAGTAATGTTGTTAGAGGTGTTGTTATTCTCCCATAATTCTTAAGAAACTTGTGATAATACCCTGCCAGCCCGAGAAATCCTCGAAGATGCTTTATGGTTTTGGGGATTCTCAATTCCTTAATGGCTTTAATTTGTTAGGGTCTACCTTAAAACCCTCATGAGATACAATATCACCCAATTATTCCACTTCCTGTACTCCAAAGAAAAATTTGGAGGTTTTTGCGTATAATTTTTTCTCCTCCAATAGTTTGAGCACTCTGTCAACATGTTGAACATGATCCTTCCAAGACTTACTATAGATTAGTATATCATCAAAAAATACTAACAGAAATTTTCTAAGGAAGTATTTGAAAATCGAATTCATCAAACCTTGAAATGTAGAAGGTGCATTGGTAAGGCCAAAAGGCATGACCAAAAATTCATAATGACCCTCATGAGTTCTAAATGATGCTTTTAAAATTTCTTTAGTCTTCATTCTAATTTGATGATATCATCAACAAAGATCCAACTTGGTGAAGTAAATTGCTCCATGTAATTCATACAACAATTCATCAATGATAGGAATGGGAAATTTATCTTTAATAGTGAGCTTGTTGAGCTCCCTATAATCCAAACACATGTGCCATGATCCATTTTTCTTATGCACCAATACTACTAGAGCAGAGAAATAACTTTGACTAGGTTGAATATACCGGCCTCTAACATTTCTGCAACCATACGTTCAATTTCACTCTTTTGGGCATAGGGATATCTGTAACGATTGATGTTTGGAGGAACACTTCCTAGAATCAAATGAATAGCATGACCATGATCACAAATAGGTGGGAGGGCTTTGGGAGTCTCAAGTACCTTCGAATGATTGTCCAAGACATTTTGGAGATTTGGAGAAATAGATGATTTCGATGTCTGAATATCTAGTGAGCATAATTGTGAAATTGTGCCTCGTTGTTCTTTATTTAGAAGTTTTGTCATGCCATTAGAGCTTATTATCTTTCTTGTTTTCCTTGAGATACCCCTTAATTCAACTTCCTTTCCTTCCCAAAAAAAACCAAGAAAATTTCTTGAAAATTAAAAGCTATTGTATTGTTGTGCTGTACAACAACCCCCCATTTCATAAAAAATTTCTTTCTAACTATAATATGAAATGGGTCCCTTTTAAGCATAGATGTGTGAATAAATTGGTATCAACTCATCATTAGAAAATCCTTCATCAAAAGGTCCAATGGAAATGTTATATTATAAACCTTTTGAACTAATGAAATCGGTCTTATGAATAAATATAAAATTCTTTATTATTGCGATACAGCGATCACAAGATCGCATATCGCAACAATAAAGAAAACATAATACAAAGACCCTTTGACTTACTCCAATCCGAAAAGTGAACAACTATCGGTTATCGGGAAAGGCAAACAGCAAATATAGCGAAAGGCCTTCCCCTATTTCTCCGATGCGATATCGCTATCGGAAATCGGGGGATATAACACAGTGCATGTTTAAGACACCTTTAAATCTCCCGATGCGATAAGGTGTATCGCCATCGGGGATCGGCGATTTTTGCAATAACATAAGTATTACGACCTGAGCTCATCCCCGATTGCGATCCGACAAATCAAGGCGCGAGTTTCAAAATAGATTTAAAAGGCTTGCGTGCATTATTTTGGATTATTATTAAAGCCTTCCCATTCACTTCATCAATCGCCGATAGCAATTTACTTTTGATTATCCACCCAAAAACCCAAGTCACGCTTGAATGAATCATTCGGCATATAAACGATATGATGGGTATTTAAAACTCCTTCACCATGATTGACAGGTTAAGCGGCCAATTAATGAAGCAGTTATGCCGAGATCTTCCCAAAGATTGTATCTGCGACAGTATCACTATAATCTTTCATTGTTCGCTAATTGATATAATCCTTTCATATTGGCTCATACTACCTATTTTGTGTATCACGTTCATTTTATTCCTTGCGCAGGACTCCCCTGAAATAACAAATTCGAACCAAATGGGAAAGAAATCCAAGAGATCTACGACAGCAGCGGCTCCCGCAGTAATAGTGCAATCCACCACTGATCCAGGACCAAGCAGAAAGGGTTTGATTTCAGACACTACGTGTCTTGGCCTTGGAAACACAAGTTGGAAAAGCATCTATAATTTAATTGAAGCAGAGGAACCTGAGACAGTACCAGTACAAGCTACCGCAGATTCAACTAGCAAATCAAAGGCTTCCCTTAAAGATTTAGCTGATTCGTATCTCCATAGAATAGCAACACATGAGAAAATTCTTCCATACACTGATGTAGTGTGATGGGTAGTAGAGGAGATCTCGGTTTTAAACAAAACATTTTTCACAGTTGACGGAAGGATCTTTGGCTCATTTCAGCCTGATGACTTAAGGTAAATGTATCACTTGCCCGAACCTCAAAATAAGTACAATAAAGCCTTTCTCGATAAGTTCTCAAGCTAGAATGATACTGAATCGGCCCCAATTCGGGAGTGGAGACAGAACCCTGCAAGGCACAAACATGAATCTTCAGGTAAGTACTATGTATATTCATTACGTTCTCCTTACTGTTATGCCGGGGCAATGATGTGTAGAATTTGGGGATTGCATGATTATGCAAAGTTCACTATTGAAATGGTTCCTTCAATGGAAGCGGCAGTTAACAGTGAAGTAATGGATTGGGTAAACATACTGTCAGATAAATTAGCCACTGCAATTCTTGAATTTAGAGCAAAAACTTGCGTGACCGATAGGTCTATTCCTCCATTTTATTATAGTGCTTATATTTTAGATACTCTTTGTTTCAATTCTGAATTTCCTGTACTTGGGTGGAGATGGACTTCACAAGACCCCATGCCAATTCACATTTACCATTAAAAGTTATGGAAGCTGCACTATAAGGACCACTTGTACCAAATTTGTAATGGTTTTATGTTACCTATCTATTATTCCATTTTTGATAAGTCTGCCCCAAAGGTTTCTTCGGAAGCAGAGGTTGACCTAACCGTTGTAGGAAATTGGTTCGGGGAAGACAAGTTCACATACATAAGGGTTTTTGGTAGCCTTGCAAGACCTCATGTCCTTCCTCTGTATGTACTCGACAAGCTGTTAGCCCGAGAATTGGCCTACCAAATAACAACAACAGGAACTTCCAAGACTCTTAGGACTTCAAAAAAGCAGGCTTGGCCTACTTTTCATTTGAGATGCGGTGTTTACACTTTACACGACTACAAGCATGCGGAGAAGGAGGCAGAGAAAATAAACATGCTCAATCTTGCAACCATCCCTAATAGGCAATTTGATCCAAGGAAAGTTTCCTATACGATGCTTGAACAAGCCAAACTTACAAGGTTTGATCATGAAAAAGATGAATTTGATGACCTGTTTTCTTCGGCAGAATCATTATTCCAGGTACAAACGCTGGCCAAAATAAGATATAACGATGAAAGGCTAGTAGAATTCAATAGGCTTAGAGAACAGAGGTTGCAAACTCTATCTCTGGACTTATTAGCTACTACCCCAACAACACAGTCAAGTGAACCTGAACAGCAAATCATTGACAAACCTCCCGCTGTAGGGAAGATTCTCGAAAAAGGAAAAGAACCAGAGCGGGAGAAAGAGCAGGACAAGGGCAGTGAAAATATCAATATGGATACTCAGATTGATCCTAAACTCCTCTAAGAATGGAAACAATTTGACTCTATATAAGCAATCTAGAAGGTCCACAAGGTGCCAGCACACCCAAAGTAACAGATGGACAAGATACAGCATCAACAACGGTTCCAAATGAAGGAACCAGTGACCTACCCACTAGCACGGATTTAGAAATGATTCCAAAAGATCCATCTGATCAAATTATTTTGCAGATAGAAGACATACCTCCATTAGATGTCTTTTACAATCCCAAACACAGGGCTGTAGTGAAAAGACAAAGGGAAAGGAGAAGACTTGATCAATCTTCCTTGTTTCCAGCACAAACAGAGACAGCTAATGTAGTGTGGAAAGAAGAGTTTAACCCTTCCGATGACCTAACAAAACTTTCTCAGTATGCTGGAGTTTATTTGGCAGCCACTATGGATAAGGCATCGGAAGTAAGTAATCTACTTAAAGAAAAGGACCAAGCAATTGTTTCATTGCAATCACAGGTGTCTGAAGCACAATAGAAAATTGAACAGTTGGAACAGCAACTATCAACATAGCAGCAAATAAACAATCAATTGAATAAGCAATTGCTTGAGGAGAAACAAAGGATAGACTCAAGCGCAATACAAAAGCAAAAGGAAGTATCCGAAGCATTGGCCAGGTTAAAGGCAATGAATGAACAACTGATGAAAACGAAAGATGAGCAAATCGCTCAGATGTCACATCAAGTAGAGAAGTTCAAGAGTCTTCTGCAACCAGCAGATTTCAGGTTCGAAGCTCTACAAATCAACAAAGCATTGGTTACACAGTTAAGATTGTTATGTCATAACATTACTCTGGTTAAGCCCCTTTGTGATATAACTGCATCAATAGTTGACAAATCAGTCGATGCTAGGCAGGATTTGGAGCAGGCCGACGAGACTCTAACAAACTTTCTTGCTTAGCAAGACACCAATGAAGGGAAGGCCGCAAATCTACCTAAAATTCTAGAGTCACAGAAGGAGATCCTTTTCTTAGAATGGCAGTCACAGCTGATGAAAGCAGAGAAATTTCCAGATGCAGATTATCTACAAGTAATTTAATTGATTTAATCAATAACACTCTTTATCTGTCTAACATGATTTCGCAATGCACTCCAAGTAAATTGTTGTCAGCCAAAACATTGGAACAAGCATGCAATCGAGAATTGGAGAAGAATGGAATATTAATTGCCGACATCCAAAGTTTAACTTGGGATACCTAATGGTTTTTCTTAGTAAAACCATACAGTCAAAGGGCCGCCCTCAAATGTTTAACCGATGCGATCAGTTGTATCATTCCCGAAATCTATGATGCCACATACTCAGCTCAACTACATTCTCGGCTCACTCGTCCTCCAGAATTGGAACCGATGCTTGCAATATGTCAGCTCAAATCAAAAGGAGATTGTCCGAAACAATAAATCATGTTTCCGACTGCAAACAAACCTGTTGTTGAGAAGATACTCATGATTTAGTTGTACCAATTAATAGCATTTTATTTTTGTAGTTAATTAGCTTAATTAGTATTCATATACCCTTTCATGCATTTAGAAAGGGTCCTCAATTTTTGTATGAACTCAAATCTGGAAGTTGCACTACTATGCTTCTGGTATATTTTTTTTTATAAAGACTGGGCTAGTATTCTGAATTCTAACGAAGAAAGCTTTGATGGGATGTGCACTATTGCTTTGATGTGAAAGTGTTTCTAAGTTGGAAAAAGGAATTTGAATGCGATTGATATTGGGAGTGATCCAAATAACATATGGTACTATTATCTATGATCTTGTTTCATTCTTTCATGTGAATCGTCATTTGTTTACTCTTGCTATCATTGGATATATGTATGTGTTTTTTAACAACAATCCTTATATTTTTCACTATTGAATGTTTAAGGAGTGTTATTCTTTTAGTCATATATGTATCAATGATATATAAAGGATAATGTAATATTTTTTAATGATTACTTTTTTCAACTACTTGAACAAAGTAATTATCATATGAATAAATGTCTTTGTTTACCAATAGAGTCATCTATATGCCTGTTTGTGGATAAAGATTATCAAACGTTACACTAAAAGCAAAAATTTCCCGAGATAGGATAGTTATTCATATTTTTACCTTTTTTTAGATTAAATCATTCATCCATTATCATTATATTAGAGAACCACCCATTTATCCATCCCCTTTTATTCATCATTGGGAAACTGGTCCCATTATTTCCTGTTGGAGCCACCACACCAAACGGAAAAGGAGTTGCCTTTAAGGTCCGGACCGAGTGGTTTTCCCCGATGTTGTTGCAGCGATTTTCGAGGCATCAACATTTTTTGCGCTAGAAGGAGGGCCTGAACTATGAATGGTGAGAAAACCAAAACCTATAGGCCATTCTAAGAGTAAATATCCCTCCACCTCACCTCGAGCCACCCGTTTGCATTCTGGAACACCAGTATTCAAACGAGAAGAAGAGGAGTCAACTACCACTGCTCAATCCCACCATACTCTAGGTCGATTAAGTCCTGAGTCTCCTGAAGTTCAGTCTCTCATCCAGAAACTTCAAGGCTTTTCGATATCACCACAGAAATTTGAAGTATCTCAAGGTAATGAGACTTCACAATTCAATCTACCTCACCCTCTCACGAGACTTCATAGCGGAAAGCTCGGTATTGAACCTACTGAGTTGCCTTTACCGAAAAGGAAAAGGGCTAAAAAGAACATTGAAGGATCAGACAGTGAGACTTTCTCATCATCATCCTCCATTTCATCTTCTCCAGTCCAAAGTCAACCATCCACTCCTCCATTACACATTTTTGTTCAGCAGGGATCAGCAACCTCAATGTCCAAACCTATTCAATCTTCAATATCAACTCCTCCCCAAACATCTGGAATTTCATCAACAATATCATTTGTTATTAGTTCTACGATGGCTTAGAATCCATGGAATAGTCCTGGTGTGGTCACTATATCTACACCATTACACCCATTGCCAGATTCTCCTGAAAAATGGTTGCCGAAATTTAATCTAGATGCAGGAACACTAGCCGAAGAACATATTAATAATTTCACGTTATCAGTTAATTTAAAAGGAGTGACAGAGGAAGATGTTGTCGTTAGGATTTTCCCTTATACTTTACAAGGATCGGCTGGGTCTTGGTATTTTTCCCTACCCTCTGGATCCATTACCAGTTGGAACATTTTTCAATAAAAGTTTCTCATTAAGTATGGTGATGATAGATCTTTAGCAACATTAATCAACGATCTTTCGAATCTTAGGATAGAATCTAAAGAACCTATCAAGGAATTCAACTCACGATTCAATAAACTCTTGAATAAGATTCCAACAGACTCTAAACCAAGTGAGAAAATCAGAAGCGAATGGTATATAACAACCCTACCTTCAAATATAGCCATTTTTGTAGATAGAGCTGCAAAACCAACTTTAGCTGAAAACATGAAAGAGGCGCTTGTTGTAGAGAAACGCATTATTGATTTAGAAAAGAAAGCTGCTCTTGAAGATAGAAAATCCAAAAAAGTTTCTTTTAAAGATGATTCAAAGAAGAAAACCCCTAAAGATCCATATGATATGGAGGGTCTACAAAAGGTCCTCAAGACTATGTCAAATGAAATGGTTGAAATAAAAAAAACAAGTAGCTGAAACTTCAACAAAGAGGCCATTTAGAAATTTTAAGAAACCTGAGTCAAAACCACCAAATGCTATATCTAATGCAGACTCAGATCTTGAAGAGGAAGAAGAAGATGAAACAGTCTTGCCATCTGAGGAACCCGAAGAAGAGGAGATTGTCGAATGCCATGGGATGTGGGACTTCATTTTACCTAACTCCGATACAGAAAATGAACAAGAAGCTTTCCCTGTGACTACCAGGAGTAAAGGTACTCCTGAACCTATTCAGTAAATTTCAAACAAAAGGAGTGCAGGTACCACTACTATAAAAGAAAAGGTTCCCACAAAGAAATCTGCGGTGATAACATCCCAAAATCAACCATCATCCTCAAACATACCCTCAACATTTAAGACGTTGGTAGTATCGGATTCAATGGATTACAATATTATCGATGATATGAAGAAGACAAAGGCAAACATTACTATGTTTGAACTTAGCAAACTCAAACATCAGCAGAAAATACTTCTTAAGGAACTAAAAGCAGTACCTTCTTCACCTCTTCCTAATGTTGTGTTCTCCAAAGCTGCAAATGATTCAGGTCAACCACCTCCTGGTAGAGTAGAAGCTACTGATGCAGTTTTAATCGGAGACAGATCAAATTCTCATACTCCCCCTTTTCTCTTGACCTATGAGATCTATAATAGAAATCTACACAACTGTTTGATTGACTCAGGGGAATCCTCTAATATAATGCCAGCTTCAGTTTTTTCCAAACTGAACATTGAGCCCGAAAAGTCTGCAATTCATATTGTACAGTTGGATAGAACTAAGGTTCAGGTTTTAGGGGAAATCAACTCCGTAACTATCAGGTTATCAGCTGATCCACAAGTGGTTCAGAGAATTGATATTTTAATCGTTGATATCCCTGAATTTTATGGTTTAATTTTGAGTAGAGATTGGTCTGAGAATTTCCATGGTTATATTTCTACCGATTGGTCCCATATGTGGCTACCTTATAAAGGAAAGCCAATTCAAATCAAAATCGATCGGG
Source organism: Pinus taeda (assembly GCA_000404065.3). Taxonomy (NCBI): domain Eukaryota; kingdom Viridiplantae; phylum Streptophyta; class Pinopsida; order Pinales; family Pinaceae; genus Pinus; species Pinus taeda. The sequence goes on along the minus strand of APFE031465973.1, from coordinate 272 downwards.
AGAAACATATGACCCATACTGTCACTGAATTTGAACAGGAAAATCAACCAATAGCATTCAATAACAATATTTTGGGGAATTACTCATCCGAATCATTCTTTGGAAATTTCACTGTCCAGCCACCTCCTTTCTCAGTTAATAATTTCACATCCCAAATTGAAAAATTTTCACAAACCGATAGATGAGGATGTGTCAATATTGCTGAGGAAACTGTAAATAAAATTGTTGATAATACCTTATTTTGGTCACTATACTTTGATGGGTCTAAATCT
>APFE031465959.1:0-13290 GCA_000404065.3 Pinus taeda | reverse complement strand
CCCAGTACATCTGGTACATTTAGCTGGAAAAATGACTCATTATGGTACAAGGATCGCTATATATTTGTAATAATTGCCAACTCAAACAAAAGATTCTTTTGGAATTGCACACGTATCCCTTAGGAGGACACTTAGGATTTTTAAAAACTTACTATAGGGTTAAGAATATAGTTTTTGGGATGGCTTTTAATTTGATATTCAGAAGTTTGTGGAAAAATATTTGGTTTGCCAACAAAATAAAGTTCAGATAATTAAGACCCTGTGTCTGTTACGAACTTTATCCATTCCAAGTTAAAATTTGGGAGGTTGTATCAATGGATTTTATCACAGATTTACCCAAGTCTGAAGGAAAGAGTGTCATCATGGTGGTATTTGATAGACTTGCCATTTATGCACACATTTGTCCATTATCTAATCCTTTTAAATCTAGTAAAATTTCTACTGGAATTATGGAAACAATTCAAAAGCTTCATGGAAATCCAAATATTATAGTAAGTGATAGAGATCCCATTTTCTCTAGAAATTTTTGGACGAAATTATTTTCTTTTCTTGGTGCTCAATTAGCTCATAGCTCATCTTATTATCCTCAATTTGATGGGAAAATTGAGATAGTTAACAAATTTTTTGAAGGATATCTTCATTGCTTTGTATCTAGAAAAAAACAAAATGGTTCAAGTGGTTATCTCTAGCTGAATGGTGGTATAACACTTCCTTCCATACTGCAGCAAAAATGACCCCATTTATGGCACTTTATGGATATAATCCACCATCCATCACATCATTTTTAAGAGAAAATGATAAGGTTCAAGCAATGGAAGATCACATTGAGCATCAACAAGAAGTTCTCCAACTCTGAAAGGATAACCTCACTATGGCAACGAATCGAATGAAACAACAAGCAATTCAACATCGCAGTGAAAGAAGTTTTGATATAGGTGATTGGGTATTTTTACAGCTACAACCATACAAACAAATGTCTCTCAAGAAACCTCAGAAATATAATAAATTATCATCCAAGTACTATGTCCTTACAAAGTGTTGTAAAATATTGGTACTATGGCATACAAATTGGAGTTCCCTGCATCTTCCCGAGTACACCTAGTTTTCCATGTTTCATGCTTAAAGAAGGTTATCAGTGGCAAGCTTCCAGTTCAAATAGTGTTGTGAGAACTTGACGAAGAAGGAAAAATCAGATTTTAGCCCGAAGCAGTCACAGAAACAAGAACTCAACAACCACATAATCGATTAATTTCAGAGTAACCCTTAAGTGGAAGAACTTAATCGCTGAAGATTCCACATGGGAGGATGAACATTTTATACAAAAGCATCAAAAACTACTCAAGCATTGAGGACAACACTTTTTTGAAGGAGAGGAGCATGTTAGGTCCCTATAATACTAATGTAGCTCCCTTATAGATATTGTTAGTGTATCTCCTTATCGTTATTGTTGTGTCCATGTTACCTCCATATTGTTATTGTTGTGCCCCATAGAAGTCCACTATTTTTATTGTTGTGCCCTTACATAATTTAATTTTTATTTATGCTCTTATTATATTTTGATCCCTTAGACTCCTATATATAAAAAGGAGGTCTTGTCATTTGTATCATCCAAGAATTTTTCATTTATGTAATGTAAAGGAGGTTTCAACCTCGAAGAGGGTACTTTTTAAGTCGTTGATCTATATTTTTGTGAGTTGGTTGCATAACAAAGGGACATGTGACAAACTTTTCTTGATTCCTATATTTCAATTAATTTATTCTAATTATATTTTAGTGTTTTTAAACTTGGCTCATAACACTCTCATATAGCCTTGCATTACAGTAGATATTGGATCATAATGAAACTTCATCTATTCTAACCTATTCCAAAGGTTAGTCCAAGGCACTATGGAAAAATATTTTTAAACTCAATAAAACAACAAATGAGGTTGGTTTTATTATTACAAAACTCCTCTACAATGATCTTAAGTGTAACAATATAGTTCACATTTGAATTATATCCCCTAAATTTGGCGTTCCTTTTATCTATTTTTTAGTGGAAATGAAGCCATACATTATCCTTATTTTCCAAAATATTGGTATATAGCTTGGTGAGGATGAGGCTAATTATAATGGTCCCATAATTAAAGGGAGCATTTTATCCCCATTTTAAATAAAACTGAGGCTTTAGTTCTAGGGTTTAGGGAAAACTTCCTTACAAATTCAAGAGCTTACGTATGTGATGGATGATGATAGGCCTCCAAATTTCAAATTTCAACTTATTCACCTTCAATTCCCTTAGATTTACCTTTTACAAGTGGTTTAACCCTAAGCTTTGTGTCTTCTATAAATAACACATCATCCTCTATAAACACAATTAGAATTCATTCCAAAACATTAATGGATTCATACATATTTTTGAGGTCCTATTATTTTATTTTATTTTATGAGTGAATTTTTTTTCTAGAGAATTTCTTAGGATCAACCTTTGATAGGTGTACAAGCTTCTATTATTGTCTATTTATGGAGTTCCTTGACTTTGTATAATTTTACGTTATCGAATTTTAAGGACTCATTAGAGGCATCTCTATTGGTTTTCCTAGTGATTTAACACTCATTTTCATACCAAGCATTGGATTTCCTATTTTTCATTTTACATAACACCTTGATAGAAATTTTGTTGATGGAAGTGAAGAGGGTTATGATAAATTTATGATATTTGTCTTAAATATTATCTTGTATGACAAGAGATTTGGTTCAACATTTAAGTGTTTTCAATTTTAGTTTTTTTCAAAATGCAAGTTTAGACTTTCATTATAAGAATTTTCCTCAATGGAGCTTTTGTGTATGGAAAATTTCATAGTTATCACAAACAATCTATTCTCAAAGTCAGGTCCATGTGAAATTAAAAGGTTAAAACTTACTATTTTGTTGTATATGGGGATATTTGAAATCACATAATCCATGACATTGCTACCCATACCAAGATACAAGTCATTTGGTTAGAATTTGGCCACTTCATTGGACCATTACAAATCATAATATGTTGAGAAGTATAGAACTTGATTATATTATTAATAAATAGATTCTTGATTTTGTCATTAGAGTTTATTTTATACATGTTAGTGTAAACAAGGTCCTCATCTAGCCAAAGAGGATTAGGGTTGGAATCATTGTTGCGATGAATATCTTGATTATTTACAATTCTAGTATTAAAGTCTCCAAGTAGGAGGATACTACCTTCATTTTTTTAGGTTGTAAATACCTTGTTCTATTGTTTTGTAGGAATAATTGTTATCTATATTTTATTTCTTATAAAAAGTAGAGTTGATAAGTGTAAAGTAATCGGTTTCTATATAAAAATTGTTAGCAATAATATATGAAATTGTTGTGAAAGTTTATGGTTCTTGTCATCGATATCAAATCTAGTCATTGAAGTCAAGTTCAGGGGAAGTTTCTAAAGCACATGAAAATTACTTAGTTGGATAGCCATTTTGATGACATTTCCAATGGTATATGTTACTTAGCCTAACTCCTAAGGGAAGAGGAGAAATCAATGTTTAGAGTAGTGATAAAGTAAAAGAATGGTTCCACAGGCTCATGGTTCCATGAGGGACCAACCTCAATGGATTGATGCTAAGACAAAACAAAAGGCACAAGATTAATAGGAATATTATGAAGGCCAATGAGTGGTAAGTTGTTGGTCCTATCCCTTGACCATAAATACCTAGGCTAAATTACTCAGGTATTTATCAGACCACCCAACCCATTCTATGCACAAACAACTAGAACGAGTGACGAGCAATAGGGCCCTTACTCAAAGGTTGTTGGGCCTAAGCACCCAAGTTCTTATTGGACTGCCAATTCCAAATGATGTACACACAAAAGCATGGGTGATGAGTGCTGGATGAAATGACATAGCAGTATAAGTGGCATATCCACGTGGCAGAAGGCAATGATGTGGATACTATTGGAAAATACATGTGTACAAGATGACATGTGGCAGATGAATTTAGCATTTTTGGGTGGCCAAGTCACCCTTTTTCTAAGTGAGACATGGTAATTACATGGCAAGACCAATGCCAGTGATGTGGCAAGGAACATGGAAGAAAGTGAAGTGGCAATGACATAACATGCATATCGATATCAATAAACAAGCATTTACTATCCATCATCGAGGTTTAAGATGATCTAACCTATAGGGTCACAATGCAGAGGGTCAAGTGGAACATTTATGATTTATCACTAGCTCTCCTGAAGCACGAGGTCATGATGATGGAGGGTTTTCAACATGCGCTCTCTCTCTCCTTAGATGTGAGGTTATGGCAATATATTTTTTCGATATTCAATCTCTCTCTTCAAATGTGACATTGTGGTGGTAAATGGCTTACAAAGTTGAATTTATAGTCACCATGGTGATGTTACAATAATTAAGGGAATCATAATGGAGGGGTTTATAATTGTGAGGGTCAAGCTCAATAAGGAAAAGTGTGTTCTTGTGGGAATTCATCTTTGAGGTTTGATGAACCTAGGAAAGTCTATCTTTTTATGGTTCGCTAAATTTCAAAACTCAAATTCTAAGTTCACCAACCATTATGACATAGTTTATTTTTTCATTTGGTAGGTGGTTCTATATTAATCTCTAGTGACACTTCTACTAAAAAACATTATATTTAATATGGTAACTAGATGCGCACTATTAATTCCATATACAAAAATATAATCAGCAAAACTAAGCTTACAAAGAGAACATCTTTATGATTGTTAGTTAGTGGGTTACAAATATAGAGGGTTAGTCTCTAGATATGTCTTTAATTTAGAGGGTTTGTCCCTATATTTATGCATATGTTGATGTTATGCATGGAAATATTTTCAATGTTTATGTCAAATTATGCATACATTTTGCAAAGTCACTAGATCTAGCCTCACTTATCCTATGGGCAATGCTTGAGGTATGTGGTGCATCTAGAAGTTATAGGGGTAGGATTGAAGTAAAAATAAATTAATTGCACCTAATGAAAAAAATAGAAAATATATTTGGTGATTTTTAATTACACACCTTATGAGTTTTATAGAATATCATTTTTTATCTTTTGTAAATTTGTACTAATAACTCTAATTGTTAACTTTGTTTATGTTGGAGAAAAAATAATTAAAAAAAAATATAATTTTTGTAATGAGTATAACAAGATGTCATACATGGTTATGGATTAATCGCATTTCATGTATCAAGAATCAACTTCCACACCAATTCTGGATTGATTATTAATTTATATCCTAGCTGTAATTAATTATTTTAGAAAAAGACAGAGAATCTTACCTCTTCATCCAGAAGAAATGTCTAACTTGGATTTTTCTCGTTTTCTTCCGCCATGTTTGATACACCCAGGCGCTGGTAAACATTCTGTTTGCTCCTGCCCATATTAATTAACATGAGAAATCCCTATGATCAATGGAGGAATAGCAAATATTGCATCAAATTCAATGAAAACACTCAACACAATAATCCACAAACCCACACAATAATCCACAAGACAAGACATAGTAAGTTGGGGCAAATGGGAATGAAATAAAGAAATAATTTAAAGAGAAACACTCAACAGGGCCTCAAAGGTAACTCGTGCAATAGAGGCGGAAAAGTAAATTTTAATACAGAATTTCTTAAACCACACAGACTCCATGGCGTCTTAAAATGGATAGCAGCAACTTAGTGCAGATAAGCATCCGCACGTTAAAAGTGCTACACGGACCAATTAGTAACCCAAACCATCGATCTTTAACCCTTATAGGCCTCAGTGAGATGACAGTGGCTAGAAACACTTACCATCACGACCAACCGAGACGCATATGTGATGGTGCCCAAGGCCACGAAGTAAGGTTCGATTATTAACGTCAACGTGAAGTGCAGTACATGGAGATCAATTGACAGAATTATCAGTTCCCGTCAAGAACATATATGCATGGAGATCATTTGTCAGAATTATCAGTTCTCGTCAAGAAAATATATGCATTGAGATCAATTGACAGAATTATCATCAGTTGCCGTCAAGAGAATATATGCACAGTTTCCAACTAAAAGGGTGTCAGAATTACAGAGCCATTCTTACCTTGATTTCTTAAATGATAAGCTTAGAAATGTAAATGCCTTAGTGTCTTAAATGATAAGCATAGAAAAAGAAATATTTAGTTAATTTAATAAACTAAATAGTTTACATCTCAAATCTTATCCTAAAAAGAGTGGAAATGAGAGGACGGAAAAAAAAATGATTATTCTCCCCTTTGTAACATTAACCATATCAAGATGCAAAAATTTACCATAACTAGTTTATGGAAACTGGCAAAATATTATATACTCACTTTTCTAATCATATGGTAAATGTTGACTTTCACATTAACTTCCAAAATACCAATAACCAAAATAAATATTTCAAAAAACCTCACAATGGTCTATTTGTGCATTGGAAAAATGAACAAATACCTTTTATGTGATCGCTTTTGTTGGAAGAAAAAATGCGAGAACGTGCAGTACCTACCTCAATGCCGAGGTCGAGGGGATGCTGAAGGCGACGCCAATAATATGGAAAATATTCGCTGTTCATCCCATTCCTTAATCCATCTTGTGCACTGGACAAACGGGAGGACCAATCAGTTTGGCGGTATATATACATGTCCTCAATCAAATGTAAGTTAAATCAAAACTCAATTTGATCAGAGTTTGGAGTTACGGCAGGTTACAACTGTAAGTAGTCATGCTGATGCTATGTCTAACCTTGGTATTTTTGCTCCACAAGATGGTTTGCATATTGGGTTAGGGATGGAGGGCAGTGGTTACAAGGTTGGCTTTTCCCCTGATGGGACCACAGATAGGTTTACTTATATATATATATGCTATGTTTGTGCAATCACAGTTTCTTTATTTTTTTTTACTTTCTATATATTTGGACAGTCTTTTATCATGTTGTTTTTACTAAATGATAGACCTTTTGATACTGTTTATTTCTTTATATGGTTTATATTATATGTTGTTCATTAGTGGATTGTGGCCAAGTGAGGTTATGGGCCGGAAGTTTTTCATATTAGAATGGTGGCATTTTTCTTTTTCATGATACCACTGCCACCTCTAATTTAAACTAGATGTACTAATTATATATATATATTACAAATCCAGCGGTTTTTTCCCACTCAGAAAAATAGTCATGTGATGGAGGGAGCTGCACATATGCAGCCTTCGCCTTCCTATTTCTTTATGTTCCTTTGTAAAAGAAGGGAGGTGGGTTTTAAAAATTATATTTCAAAAAAGAAAACAGAGGAACTTCTTTAGTAACAAAACTTTCATACGCTATTACGCACAGGTCACCAATAAAAACAATGAGAACGAGAGGATGATGAATATTGGGAAAGCTACACATGCAAAATACCATACACGCACCAATTACAGAAAAGCTATAACATACAAGTAATGAAAAATCATGCGAAGCTAGTCCATCCATTCCATTCAATGATCCTCCTGTACCTCACACAATAATCAACAAACCCACACGACGAACCATTATAATCTGCAGCAAACCGGTGGTGAAATTAGTGAATTAATTTGACAATGAAAAAGAAAAAACTCCACACAACAATCCAATAACCCACACGACAATACATCGTAATTTGGGATTAAATAACAGAATTAATTTGAAAAACCACACTCACCAGGGCTTGAACCAGAACTCACGCAATAGAGACAGAAAGAGTAAATTTTAATATATAATTGCTTAAAGCACACAGACTCCATCATAGACAGAAACAGAGTCTTAAAATGGACCGCTGTGTCAAAAGTGCTACAGAGACCAATTAGTAACCCAACCCATCGATCTTTAACCCTGATCGGCCTCAGTGAGGTGAAAGAGGCTAGAAATACTTACCATCACGACCAACCAAGACACATATGTGAAGGTGCCAAACGCCACGCGTAGAGGTTCGACAATTAACGTCAACGGGAGCTTGCAGTACATGGAGATCAATTGACAGAATTATTGGTTCACTTCAAGAAAATATATGCATGGAGATCAATTGACAGAATTTTCAATTCCCGTCCAGAAAATATACGCACAATTTCCATCTAAAAGGCTGTCGAGAATTACAGAACCATACTTTCCCTGGTGTCTTAAATGACAAGCATAGAAATGTAAATGCCCTCGGGAACAACTTCAGCAAATAAATGACAGCAGACTGAACTGCAACGGACTGAAATAGAGACGGAAAGAGTAAATTTTAGTATATAATTTCTTAAAGCACACAGACTCCATCATAGACAGAAACAAAGTCTTAAAGTGGACAGCAGCAGCTTAGTGCAGATGGCATCCGTGTGTCAAAAGTGCTACACAGACCAATTAGTAACCCAACCCATCGATCTTTAACCCTGATCGGCATCAGTGAGGTGACAGAGGCTAGAAATACTTACCATCACAGCCAACCAAGACAATATGTGAAGGTGCCAAACACCACGCACAGAAGTTCGACAATTAACGTCAACGGGAGCTGCAGTACATGGAGATCAATTGACAGAATTATCAGTTCCCGTCAAGAAAATATATGCATGTAGATCACTTGACAGAATTTTCAATTCCCCTCAAGAAAATATATGCACAATTTCCATCTAATGGAGTACAATGAAATCAATTGACATAATCATGAGTTTCCCTCAAGAAAATATATGCATGGAGATCAGTTGACAGAATTTTCAATTCCCTTCAAAAAAATATATTCACAGTTTCCATCTAAAAAGTTGTCGACCATTACAGAACCATACTTACCCTGGTGTCTTACATGATAACCATAGAAATGTAAATGTCCTCGGGACAACTTCATTAAAAATACGCCCTCGGGACAACTTAATTAAAAACATGCCCTTGGGAACAACTTCAGCAAATAAATGACCCCAGACTGAACTGCAGGACGGAAATAGAGACAGAAAGAGTAAATTTTAATATATAATTGCTTAAAGCACACAGACTCCATCATAGACAGAAACAGAGTCTTAAAATGGAGAGCAGCAGCTTAGTGTAGATGGCATTCATGTGTCAAAAGTGCTACACGGACCAATTATTAACCCAACCCGTCGATCTTTAACCTTGATCGGCCTCAGTGAGGTGACAGAGGCTAGAAATACTTACCATCATGGGCAACCAAGACACATGTGAAGGTGCCAAACGGGAGGCAAAGAGGTTCGACAATTAACGTCGACCGGAGCTGCAGGACATGGAGATCAATTGACAGAATTATGAGTTCCCATCAAGAAAATATATACATGGAGATCAATTGACAGAATGTTCAATTCCCGTCAAAAAAATATATGCACAGTTTCCATCTAAAAAGCTGTTGACAATTACAGAACCATACTTACCCTGATGTCTTAAATGATAAGCATAGAAATGTAAATGACCTCGGGACAACTTAGGTAAAAATATGCCCTTGGGAACAACTTCAGCAAATAAATGACCCGAGACTGAACTGCAACGGACTGAAAAATCAAACTCTGCAAATTTTTTGTTGCTTGTAGCATGTATGAAATGTAAATCAACTATTGTAACTTTATGTGACACAAAGGTCCCACGTCCTCTAAACCCCTAATTTAAAATACTGGCCATAAATCTACAAAGCTAAATTGCGCTTGAGATTGAGGCAATTCTGTAATTAATTCAGATGTAGCCTATTGACATGCTCGTACCTCATCCTCTGCAAATAATTTATTGATGCCTTCCGTGGCTCGCAAATCATTCCATTTTCCTTCTGATCCCTGGAAAATTTTGTAAATTAAAGTCAGGAAAGAATTGAAAAATAACAATTAGATTCATCATAAGTAAAGTGCATTTTGAACTTATGATACGATTAAAACGAATGAATTCAGTTTCAAACTCTGAGACAAGGAGAAATTCATAATAACAAAGTACATAAAAGGAGTATAATAGTATGCACAGATAAATATTGGTTCAGAGAGTCAGTGGAATGGAATTCATGGAATGTACAAACGGACAGATGCAGCAGACCATTCAATTACTGGATGAAAACACAGCATTTGCATTGCAGCGGATTTAAACTTAATTTTCCACTCCTGACCGACCATCTACTGTGAACGGTCCATGTTTTAGCTTTCTCATCTCACGGCTAAAATTGGCTGTTAGCTTTTTCGTGCACCGACTCGGATCAACTTTGAGCATTAGATTCCCACGAAACGGTTTACATTTGGTTTTTGGCTTTTTATAGAACGTCTGGGATTTTCCATTGAACTGCTCCCCATTCTAATGGAGACATCTCGCCGATGACCTTCCATCCTATAGGATAGGACTGTGAGCTAGATGTTTATTTTTTTGAAAACCTTTCGGGTAGTGTTTATTATGTTATTTTCCATTTACATATTTACACACATTTTTAATGAATTAAAATTTTATATGCTTTTAAAACTTTTTTTATTAATGAATTAAAATTTTATATGCTTTTAAAACTTTTTTTTATTAAGAATGAAAGATATTTTTCATTTACATTTTAAGATCCGAAAGATTTTACATGAGTTTTTACTTTTGACTATCCATATGATGACATCGAAAATGTGGTCGAGAGTGAATTTTCTTTTAAGGGCTGGGAGCTATGGACATCGTTAAAATATTTCCATTTTTAGTTTAAGTATTTTACGTAAATAATGGCAATACGATTTTTGTTATAAAAAAATAAAATAAAATAAATATTTATATTTTTCAATTAAGATAATAAATAATATAATTAATTTTTCTATTAAAAATAAATTATAAATTTTGTGTTCTTTAATTTATTAAAACTAGTTAAATAGTTTAAATGTGGATAAATATTAGTTTATGATAACCAACAAAATATTTATTTTATTTGTTTTATTATTAAAATAAAAAATTCCTGAAATATTCTAGATTTTCATTGTAGTATATACAAATTAATGAGTGACATTTATCTCCAAAGTAGTTATGCCTTCTTTACTCTTGTAGCTATGTTTTCTTTACTCTTTTAATTAAATTGATTAACTAAAAAATGACATATGAAGTGAGTTATAGATTTTTGGGCATGTGATATTGATAAGTCATAGTATAGGTCCATGGTATGGTGGCAACGCCTATTTATAGATTAAGAAGCTCCATAGTAAAATGTGCTAAATTTCTATGGTATAAAAATCTCGTTGTGTGTTTCATTTTTAAATGTAATATGTTTAACTTATTTTCTAGGATGCAAGAGATATTGTAATGTATTGTCCATCTGCAAAACATTTTGACTCAAATGTCATTCATGTGGAATATAGTTATTTAAAGGGAGGAATTAAACCAGACTAGATCCATTAAGTCTTGATCTACCAAGCTCCCATAGGGATTAAATACCTTGAGATGGAAATATATTAAGATGCAGAGATATTCGATTCCTCTATGGATTTAGGTTGATATATTATTTATTTTTATAACCAACCTAGATTCATCTCTTGAGATGCCAACATATTTTAGAGGAAAAAGAGGTTTGATCCATCATGTCTTGATATGCAAACATATTTTAGAGAAAAAAAGAGATTTGATCCCTCTCCACGCTTAATTATTAATTATGATTATTAATTTTATGTTTTTTACTTAATTAAATTTTATTTTTATTTTTAGATTTAGGCATTTTTGACCAAATTAAAATGTTCTACATTATAATTATAATTATTTTATTTTATTTTGGCCTGGTCAAAATGTTAAGCATTACACCTCAACCACACCAAATTAGAGAGCTCGGACACAATTAATAGCAATAATCATTTAAAATAAAGTTACAATTTAAATTTTAGCAGTGCCAAATGTATCATAATTTAAATTTTAGCAGTGCCAAATGTATCATAAAGGTATTCTTATTATGGATTGATGCTTATATGCATTTATCAAAAATTTAATTTATATAGGTACACTAGTTATAAAACAAATTAATATAAATTATACATATATACATTTGAAAAACACTTAAGTCTAAACTTTTGATTAGTGAACACCATTATGAATATTTTAAAACATTATATGGAGCTAAATCTCTACCATCCATATAATAATTATAAATAGTTAATTTAATATTATGGAAAGTCTGTGTTAAAATAGACAAATCTATTAGTGCAATTAAAATATGTTTAAATTATCCATGGGTGGATGGGGTGGTGATCAGGTGCATTGTTAAGGCACTTCTTGATGTTAAGTCACAGGTTCAATTCCCCCCTTTATTTGGGTATTATTCTTGGACATGACCATGATGTAGTGTCTTCAATGCCGAAATTACAAAAAAAATATGTTTAAATCAAAATGGATAAAAAGATTCCCAAGTGATACTAATCTCACAGTTTTGGTTCTCTAAAAATTATAAGTTTTGGATTTTTTGGTTGGAATCTAGCACTTTTTTGTCTAAATTTTAATATTTGTCCTTTAAAATGGGTTTTTGACTACATATATGGATTCAACACCTGAAAATCCTTGAAGCACTAGAATTATGGAGAGTTCACAACTCAATCTTGTGATTCTAACAAATCCCAAACATATTTTGCATCAAATTAGACCGAAAAATATGCCACAAACCATCTAAAACTTATAACACATAAACTACTTCTTTTTATTCTGTGCAAATTCTTTCCATCCGACAAAGAAGAAGAGGCTTCTTGGCCCATTGTTGATGCATATTTGTGTGGAGAATTCCAAATGTATGGGTTCAAATTGCGTTGATGCACATGCGGCTAGTCACATGACTTGATCGAGTGCCACTTCACATATCCAAAAGAAATGGCTCGACATGGAGACCCTAGACAATTTCGTTACTTTAACGGTGTGTGTCCTAATTCCATAAAACAAAGTTGCAGGCATTGATATTCATGTGAACACATATTTCTCTCGAGAGTCAAGGTCCTGTAAGCCAATATCAAATGCAAACTTCTCATAGAGGCTATCCACATTAAATTCACCACTATCAGACACATGTGGTAATGTACAAATATATGTATGTTCAAACAATGGTAAAGCAGACAAGGAAGTAAGTTGTTGCCATGATTATAGGAAAATACCTTGTTATATATGGTATGGAAAACATGTTATTAATCGAAGAAGACGTGTCATTCACAACTTGTAGCCCACATTCTTCTAGCTTGAGAAGAAGATGGAGTAGAGTAACAATATGATCACGTTGAGGGACATCTTAACGTTAGAATGGATGGAATTTATTTGCACCATAGTGAAGACATAGGAAAATACCTTGTTATATATTTTCTTATATATAAATGAATGTTATAAATAAAAATGATGA
>APFE031465944.1:9190-39740 GCA_000404065.3 Pinus taeda | reverse complement strand
TTGACATAAAATTCAACTAGAAATGGTTTTGGGCCATAATCCATTAATGTGTGGTTTTTCATATGCATAACAATCTAATAACTAATTAAATATTTTTCAACTTATATGTTGTTGTGGAATTCAATTATTCAAGTTCTACTAAAATCACTTAAAAAATCATCAAAGTTGTAGATTTGAGCTTTCTTAAAAATACAAAACCAAAAAATACCCAAAATAATTAAACTAAAACCCCTATTGTATTTTTTCTAAATAATTGATCTCAATCTTTTTTTTGCATTGGTTTCTAAAGTAAACTAGCTAGATTGTATTTTCATGTTGTGGCAATGCTAACCTCCCTTTGTTTTTGTTTACATGATAGGTCAATGCCACATGGAAATACTAGGTTCATAGCTTAACACAACTATACACTCAATGCTCTTTGTGAGATAAAGTTGGGCATATCAAAGGTAGCAGAAGCACCAAAAGTGTCCAGGATGGAAGAATCACTAAATGATTCACATATTGGGATTCTTTAGTACTATTTTGATTGTGAGGCAGATCACACTATTTTCAAGATCACAAAAGAGATTCAAACTTATTAAATATCAAAACTATATTCATGATCACTAAAAATCTTGACTCATATCCACTTAGAAACTTGTTGTTGAGACTCAAGGTTTCATTCATAGGGTTGATCATTCTTGTAACAAGATAGAATGTTATTTCTTCTAATGTCTGAAATGGTTAGTTTGTGGAGTTTGTATTTTAGTTATTGCTCCACTTTTATGAGAAATATCTCTAACAAAAAAAAATAAATTGGTAGTTACACATAGATATGAACCTACTGAGTTATACATGTTTCCATAATGCAATTTTGAAGGAAAATCTACCAATGTACCATGGGATCTAGCGATGGACTATAAGATGCACACTAACATGGCTAAGAAGGTGTGCTAAACAATCTTGGGGATTAAACCAAGTCATCTAAAGTGAATTTAGATATCAAAGCAAAGAAGCTAAGAGATCAATTTGATTCTGCTTTTTTATAGAGTTAGAACTACTGTTTAAGTTTGGTTTTTGATACATTTTTATATGTGAACATGTTTATAATTTTTTCATCTCACTTTTCTTAAAAAAAATGTGATTTTTTTTTAAGATTCATTACAAATACTTTTTATAATGTCTTTTAGGCACTAAAATATAATATATTTGACATACATAAAATATTCACTATTTTAAGGCAAATGCTTCCATCGATAAATAAATAAATAAAGATCCTAGAACTATTTCAATGAGAGTTGATGAAGCTTATGTGGGAAAATGAGAGAGGGAGATAGAAGAGAGAAACACAAACAAATATGTAAACTAAAATAGAAATATAGAATGTGTTGGGTATAAGTTAGGCACAATGGTATAAACAACAATTCCATCCTTACAAATTTTTCATTCAATCAAATTCCACATTAGTATGATTTTCAAATTCTACATAATATGCATCGATCAACATTTCCAAATTGTGACGCATAGTCAATATGCCATGTGTTTACTTACATTTTCTAATGATGCATTCAAATTTCAAGTCACTATATTGGAGTTTCCTCATTCCACATTATTAGTGTTTTCAAATTCAACAGAGATAAGGTATTTATATTGCACAAAAGTAGGGTTTTCAAATTGCGTAATGAGATTTCTATGAATGCACACATGTTTCTAAGCCATGCCATAATAGCATCCTAGTTGGCATCTTGGGCCTTGTTAAGCCTAGAATGGCCCCATTTCCACTTTTCAGGTCATCATATTCATCTGAGTGCCCCTTATTAGATTCTCACTTGTTTTTTCAATTGTGAATAATCCTTCTTAAGGTCTCATTATAGAATTTCTTGCAACATTTCTTGATACGCTTTATGCAAGGTGTTTTCTCACTAGTCTACATAGTTTATTTCCTTTTCCACACAACATTTCTTGATACACTTTATGCAAGGTGTTTTCTCACTAGTCTACATAGTTTATTTCCTTTTCCACACATGATTTATGTGATTCCACAACTACTTAGCATTTGATTTGTGGAAAGGTAGTGCAAGAAAACCCATGAGGTGAAGACTAACCAATTGGTCTCAATTTAGAGGAAGATATTAGTATACCTTATAAGTAACTTTATTATTAGTTATAATATTTCTTTGTCTCTCTCTTAAACACCACACATATATATGATAATACAAATTTATATTTTATATATAGTAATTCAACAACTATATAATTTATTTATTTTTCTTAAAATAATTAGTATATTTATTTAATTGAGATGAATTAATTAATAATAAATTTAACAGTAACTTTAACTAATTTTTAAATTCTACCTTCAAAGAAATAAGAAAGATTGTAAATTATGTATATATTTATAGTTTGATAGACTTTTCAGTTTTTATATATAGTCGATTTCCTTACAATATATTACAGTCAAACTTCCTGCGTGGAACAAAGGTAACAATTTTTTGAATGCTTATCTTAGTTTTTGATGATGGCAGACAAGTCTTTGTTATGTTCTGGAATATGCTTACATACATCTACAAAATGTAATTTCTTTTTACTAATGAAATTACTATTTTTCCTAGGGGAGAAAAAAAAAAGACTGTACAATTATAATAAGATAAATCTAATTTTTATTTTTAATGTAATAAACTCACAAAAACCAAATAGTTTATTTAATTGTTTTTTTCCATTTAATCTCCTATTTTTTTTATTATTTTTTTAAATTTATCTCTATTTTTCCAATTTAATAATAATAATTGTATTAATTTACATATAACTAAAAAGAAAAAAGAACTTTTAATAAATTTAGTCTACTAATAAATAATAATGACATAATATTTATAATTCATTTAAACAATTTTTTAGATTCTTTTACTTTAATAGTTATAATCCATATTTAGAGATATATCTCTTATCTCATAAATAATAGACTTTGAATAAGAAAATGTAGACTTCCACATACTATTTGGTATTTAGCTTCACCATAAATTTTAAAATAGATTATTATTATCATAAAGAACATTTGAATATTAAAATAACCTCTATAAAATAATAGTTTAATTAACTACACATTTTCTAAAATAAATCAATTTTCCCTAAATCAAAACATATATTATACATATGAGTATTATTATAGATATGAGTATTTCATATAGCAACATTCTGAACCAAAAAAAAATTAAAATAAATAAAAATAAATAATTATACATTATCAAAAAAATTATCATTACAATATCAACCCTTTACATTAATATCAAATAATTATCTAAATTATATAAACCATAAATATATATTTATATAAATAAATCAAGACAATTATTTATATATATATTATAATAAATATAATTATATACACTATTTTTTTTTTAAAAATCACAAATAAAAAAAAATATATATAATATGATATATGCCATATATCTTTTTATTAAACTCATATAACCTAAAAAAGTAAAATTGGGCATTATTATTCGCAATTTCACAAAATCTCATGAACAAATTAACAAGCCAAGCCAAACATTTACACTCCAACAAACTTTTATATATATATAATATATATATATATATATATATATAATTTCTCTACTATATTAAACTATAAATTTTAAATTTATATCTGTGACCATGTCACAGAACTTGAGAAAACAAAAACATAAAAATACTGAAGATTCTAGCTTCACTATTTTTACCATGTACAGATTTCATATATCTTGTCAATATAATTACATTAAAAGAAATGTAAAAATGGTAAAATGAGCGTTCCATAAGTTGCATAGAAAATTATTATTTCTAAACCCCAAAAACATCTTACTCAGCTTGGATTCGTGTCTCTGCACAAGACCTCTGTGTCACGGCAAGAGGCAGGTATACTACAGACCATTAAATGTTTGGCTACATGAGTTTTCGTTAGTTTTTTAGCCCGGGTGATAGATAAATAAAAAATAAATACACGCTTGTTAAAGAACTAATATGGAGCGCATGTAGCCCGGCATTTATGCCCTATAATATGTCCGTTACATTACCTCTTGCCGTATTGTAGCTGGCTTTTTGCCCCGAGCTACGCAGTACAGCACTTGAGCACAAAGGACAGATATTAAACTTAACAACATACATGGTATAGTATACTATACATGGTATAGTATATGATAGGCTATCGGCCGGAAAGTTTTCCAACCATTAAATAGTTCCGTTAATGACCCCAACGCCCGTCTATGTAAACTGTGGCAAGAGGGCGAGAGAGGTGGGCCCGAGAAGCCGTGTAAGCATATATTGAGAATCTGCAATCGGGATAAGGGTAGCCGGGATCCTCACCAGATGCAGGCTCACTCTTCACCACGTATTCATTTCCTCTCACCGTCACATGATCTTCACATGGCAGTGTACCACCTGGATCGCATGGACGGTGGGTGACGGTGGGTGTTTTCTGGAGATTTCCCTTCGAACTGCTAAACCTAATCCACATGGGTTGTTCTCTTCCTTTCGGGTGGTCGTTGTTCTCTTCCTTTCGGTTGCTCGAACTGCCTAACCTAATCCACATGGGTTTTTCTATTCACCGCCGTGTCTTCTGATTGCCGCCGTAATTTCCCAGGAGAATTGGTGATGGTATGGTCAAGCATATGTAAACTTGCCCTGTTAAACGATGGTGTCGCACCTACAACATGCTGCGGTAGAACCCGGACTGATTGGCACCTATCTTATCCATTGTTTTAAGTCGGAATCGTGGCGTTCTGTTTTGCTCTACTTGGCGTTATGGCAACGCTGAGGGATAGGTACATTTTTCTTAGTGTGCATCCTGCCATCTAAGCCAGCTTTACTTAAATTTCCAGTATTCTTACCCGGTTTGTGAATCAAGCTAACGATTCGGGTTGGTGTTTTGTTTTATGTGTAGGCCTGCAGGTATTTTGGAGGCAAGCCTATTCACTTCTTAGCTCTGGTTCCTAAGTGAAATTTGTTGGGGGATGATGCACTCATACCCTTCCCTACTTCTTGTTACTCGCTCCACATTTTAATCGGTTTTATGGAATCTTGAACGTCTCTAGTTTATAATGATACTTATCTTAACTTCTGAGTGGAAATAGCGCTAGCTTGTTAAATGCTGAACAAATTACACTCTCCCTTTTTATGTTTTTTGTCTCCAATTTCGAATTGGTATGACAAATATTTGCATTGGTATGAAGTTTTTTAGGGTAAAGCTCAAAAACAAATTTATGAGGGTTTAGGTTTAAAATGGACAATATCATACCATGAGGAAATATGTGGCGTCTAAAATCTTTATAAAAGTTCCAAATTGTTATTTTTGAATTTAATCGTACTGGATCTGTAAACTTCTATACCCTAGGAAGGTCATATAACAGGTCATATAACATTAGATATTAATTAAATAATCACACATATTTTAACACTCTATTGAAATAGTGATAAGCGCATGCAATTAAAATTTTGTTTTATTTCGTTTTTTATTTTTTAATATTTTTCAAAAACTAAAGTGAAATATGTTTATCAGGGTTTTCTCGCAAAATATTTCATATAAATCTTTTTTCTATTAAATAAATATTAATGTATTAAATTTTAATATATTTTTTAAAATAAAATATTAAGATACTTTAAAAAAATATCAAACTATGGAAAATCGATATTAATAATCAATTATCTAATAGTTTACAAAATAAAATAATATATATTTAAATGATATACATCAAATCCATATAATCGACGACATTGATCTAAGATTCAATTGACATTTAAAGCTTTTGCTGACGATTTACTGGCCAAGGAGCTTGAGGCAATCAATGCGAATAACTGAATGTGTGCAGTCGGTCAAACAAAGATTCATAATTTTCAGTCTTCAAGCTTGGGAAGGCAACTTTAATAACTTTGGAATCTCTGAACAAACGGACCACAAAAGGACAGAAGGTTCTACATGATTATCGACAGCAATTAGCTTCTACATTTTTTAACTTGCGGCCAGACTTTAACTCTCTAAACGGGAGAGGAAACTCAGAAAAGTCTTAAATTTTTGTAAATAAGCTTCAAATATATGCTTACAGAAGACAATACCAGGTTACAGGATTGTGATTTTCGCCAAAAGGCCGATAAAAAAACCTACAAGTTTAGTGATGCAGAGGGATGTCATTCACCATAACGGGATTGTATTTTCATCAAAAATGGAGAAAACAGAAAGCTATCAATATAGAGGGATGCTATTTACAGCGTTAAATCCAACATTACAAAGTAAAATTCATGTAGAGGATTACAAAGTAAAATTCATGTAGAGGAGGCGAAGAGCCCTAAAGATGGATAAATTCAGTAGGTTGTAGAAGTTCAATCGTCCGGTTAAATAGTGGAATAAGTACATATTAAGAAGGAGAGGGTTATTTACCGTTTTCGTATTTCTATGGTATATAGCAAAAGGAATTCAATAACTAGAGGGAGTGATGGGTGGGCTAAAGCCTAGGTTAGGTTAGGCTAGGCTATGCTAGGTGGACCAGAGTTATAAGTGAAGTTATTAAGTTATTATTTTGCAAGTGTGATAGACTTAGGTTAGATTAGATTAGGTTAAATTAACTTCACTACTACATGTAGCATGTAGGGGGTTTTAAGACAATATTTAAGACAATATTTTAGTCAATTGTGTTAACTTAAGACAAAATGAAACTTGTGTATTGTCTTAAATATTGTCTCTAAGCGGGTGTCTCAAAATATAATGTCTCAAAAATTTGTCTCTATAAAGACAATATAGAACACATATTATTATTGTCTCTATAAAGACAATTTCATTTGTCTCTCTAGAGACAATTTCATTTGTGTCTCTTTAGAGACAATAACATTTTTGTCTTTTTAGAGACAACTCTATAATTCAAACTATTGTCTCTCTAGAGACAATATAAAAAATTATTTAAAAATAAATAAATGTCCATAATTCAAACTATTGTCTCTCTAGAGACAATAAAAAAAGTTATTTAAAAAAAATTAATGTCCATATTTCAAACTATTGTCTCTCTAGAGAATATAAAAAATTATTTTAACAAATAATTGTCCATAATTCAAACTATTGTCTCCCTAGTGACAATATAAAAAGTTATTTAAAAGAAAATAAATGACCATTCAAACTATTGTCTCTCTAAAGACAATAAAAAAAAAATTATTTAAAAAAATAGATCTGCTCAAACTATTGTCTCGGATTTGCTCCTGCCAATCTATATGTGTATCCATCTCTATCTACCTATCCATCCATCCATCCATTCAACTATATGCATGTCTGGATATACACATGTAACCCTGCAAATCTATGTTTTATAGTGTGTGCTGTCCTAAAATTTGAGATATGCATGCACATTGCATTTATAGGGTGTGCCTTGGGAAGTATGTATCCATTTTGACTTTTTCTCCATCTCATTTGCAACGAGAAAAGATATATTGAACTGGTTAACATTATATAACAAGGACTTGACAATTAATGTACAATAAATAAACCATGCTCATCCTCATTCAGGGACCAAATAAATTCCCTGGTCAATCAGAGAAACATACACCAGAGAAAATTCAGGAAAACAAAAATATTCGATAATACAAAAAATTACAAGCTACACAGGCAGCATCCTCAAAACTGCCAGCGCAAAATATTCGATAATGCAAAAAATTTCATCCTGATTGAGGGACCAAATAAATTCCCTGGTCCATTAAATAAGAGAAACATACACCAAAGAAAATTCAGGAAAACAAAAATATTCGATAATACAAAAAATTACAAGCTACACAGGTAGCATACTCAAAACTGCGAGCACTCTAGTTGCACCTCTGCTTTAGTGAGGTCTTTCTGAGCTTTCTTCCTACGATAAAATTATTGGGCAGTCACGACTGCAATAAGGATAGGACATCAATGTAAGTATAAAAGAGATAGTAATTGTAAAAAAAGAAAAAGAAAAAACATCCTATTAATTAAAAACAAATACATGATCACACACATGTTACAAAATACATCCATAATGTAAATTTAAATCATGTTATGAAAATGTAATACTTGAAATATAGTATTCTAAAACCTTGTGCAAAGAACATCTTGGTGGAGAGAGCCTTCGCACCGCTGACATTGTGTCCATAGTTTACCAAAGAGCATTTCTAATTCCCTCACTAACATTGATCAAATATTAGTGTCATATGATAGAAAATATAGGTGAGAACAATAGACACAAGGCCTACTTTAAATTCTCCAAATAAAGAGTAATGGTATTAGAATACCAACTTACCATTTGCAACTGTTTTTTGATATAATCTTGCTTCTCTTCCTTTGCAATGCGAAGAAAGTGTCTGATCTTCTTTGCTGCAATGGCAACATGAAATCAGGTAACATCATGAATTTCAGTATGAAGCAACCTAACCAGACATTCTTATTATAAGAAAGCTAGACAGTTTCTTACAAGGAGAGCAGGCATGGAATCATGCAACCTCATAGATTTTTCCACATCAAAAAGATGAACCCTAGTAGCTTTCTAAAGTGTCAAACTGAAATAATAGTTACTCTCAATTGTGCACTACTATAAGCAATGAAACCACATGCATGACACCCTCTACTTGTATTAACTAAATACCTGATAGGTGTTTTACAACCAATACAACTGAGTTGTTTCTTGGCAAATTTCATAATTCCACTATTTGAAGGAGTTGATATGGAAACTGCTCCTGTGTGACTACCATGAAGAAGCTCCTTGCTTGCATTCTTCAATATGGGCTCAAATATTCTCTACAGTAGCTACAGAGCAAAAACAAGCACTCATAAAAAACACTTAGCTGGAAAGAATTACTATCTATCAAGATATATTTAAAACACTGGTGAAATTTTGAAAAAGGGCATAAACTGCAAGTGATGATGCTTTGGTCTTTCACCTTGCTCAGTTGATTCTCCAAATAATATTGTGGATCAATAGGGATGCTATTCTCTAGTACATAAATTGGATCCTCAGATTTCTCATATGCCTGAGCCCAAGTAAACACATTAGTCATTATATCCATAATCGCTCTATAAATTATGCCTCCAAATAAAACATAACAAAATAATTAAAATTACCATTTTTTAGTGCAATATCAAGAGTTATGCTGAGCACAGAAGGGATTAATTATTACCTTGGCACCTTTTGCAGCCCTTATGATGACATATGGAACACGATCACCCATAGTTGGAGCAGTTGAAGCATCCCTCTGTAAACCAGGGGCAACTTGGCTTTAAAACACAACAAAATAATTAAAATAACCATTTTTTAGTGCAATATCGAGGCTTATGCTGAGCACCGAAGGGGTTAGTTATTACCTTGGCACCTTTTGCAGCCTTTATGATGACATATGGAACACGATCACCCACAGTTGGAGAAGTTGCAGCATCCCTCTGTAAACCAGGGGCAACTTGGCTTTAGAACATGACATCAATTTTAAAAATCCAACAATGGACTCATTGTCAATAAAAAGCAAAATATTACAAGAGTCTTTAGATGCACTGCAGTAATAAAAATAGAGAGATAGGATTGAAATGGAACCAGAAGGCATTGCACCATTCATTATACTTGTTCTGAGAAGTTATTTCCAGTATTTACCTTCCGCATGTGCTCAACTAGTTCCACGTGTGCTGCCTTGACTGCATAGTCATCTCGAGTCTTTGTTAGACCTTGACTCAACAAAGAGATTATTAGCACAGGCAAACAACAATGCCCCTAAGAATATGGTGATAGCCTTGATAAAGGATATGACCTGCAAACATCTGTTTCTGCCACAACGAAACAGTAATCAATTTTTCTCAGCATGAGATTAAAAATGCAGATATATTATATATTGTCATGGTTTGATTCTCTTCAATTGTATAGGAGCCTCCCTTGACACTTCTTCCTCCCATTGCTAGCAATAAATATTCACTGAATCCCTTCCAAGTATAGAATGTAGGGAGAAGAAACATGACAGACTTAAAAATGAAACTTCTATGGCCTGCCCTGACTAGGTATATAGTATATACTTCTAACACTTGAAACCAAGAAGATGTAATAAGTGACTTGCTCGCAATGTAAATCTCCTCTTCCCCCTATCATATTTTCTCCATTTCAAAAGTAACAAATGGTCAAACAAATTTGGTCATAAACATGCAGAAGGATTCATTGTTCTCACCTTAGTTATCACCAAAAGTGACAAATCCATTATGTTCATTAACAAGTCCGAAATAGTGTTCTTGACTTGCTCGCAATGTAAATCTCCTCTTCCCCCTATCATATTTTCTCCATTTCAAAAGTAACAAATGGTTAAACAAATTTGGTCATAAACATGTAGAAGGATTCATTGTTCTCACCTTAGTTATCACCAAAAGTGACAAATCCATTTTGTTCATTAACAAGTCAGAAATAGCGTTCTTGACATATTGCACTGCACCAGTTATGTCACGATCAATGAGTATTTTGTGAAGGCACTCTGTAACCAAGTTCTTCACCAGCAGGCAATTGTCCCTTCGCACTATTTCAATGCCTATTGATATGGAATATTTAAAAGATGAATAATATTTAATAATTAAGAAGGTATCAAATAAATTATTTTTCTAATAGCATTTTGAGCCTTCACAAACACTAAGGCCTATCTTTGAAACAAAAAGATCAGATTTGTCACCTTTAGTATCCATTTTGTCATAAGCATCTGGCTTTGTCCACAACAACCCAGCATATCTTTTCTTGCTGATCAACAAGTATGGGTAGTATATTTTTTCAAATTCTAGTTTAATAGGATGCATAAAAGCCTATGCTAAATAACACACTGATTAGATGCCAAAGATGCACCAAAAAGATGTAGATAAGCCACAGAAAAGCATAACTGATCATCTTGTCCTGTGCATATTTACAAAGATCTCATGGAAGTGGAATGTCAAGAGAAGATTAGTTTCACAAAGAAAGGTGATATTAAAACATTCATCCCTACAAAAACATCATTAACAACTCTAGAGGCTTCACGGATATTTAAAATTCTTGACACTGTACCTTTGTAAATGTACCACTAATATAATCTGAGGCTTCCCTCCCTAGCGTCATGGTCTCTTCTATATTTGGTACACCAAAATGTATCATAACTGAATCTGTATCTCCATATACAACCTAGATTCAAATATAAAAATATAATATCAAGCTTTACAGTAGAAATCTTGGTTAGGATCAGATCATCAATTATGATTTCAAGAACTTGGACTATCACCAATACAACAAGTGTACTTCTTGTCATTACTGATCCAGTCCAAAGATTACAAATGCCTTTAGTTGCTAAATAATAGCCTACCTCAGCATTGTACTGGTAACCATCAACTATTGTGAACCTTTCTTCAACTAGCCTCTTTGTATGCTCTATCATTTGACAGCTTGACAGGTGGAAAGAAATGAGATGATTAATGATATGAAATTTTAAAACAATATGTAAAAGCGATATTGTTTGGTGGAACAGAGAATGTGTCAAAAGATCAAACTCGACTTGTAATCAAAATATAATAAGAGGGCCTAAGCATATCATCTTAGTTGTACAAGTACACATGACTAATTAATGCAATTCAAGAACTCGATCTTATTTGTACAAGATTGTCAATTACAGTTCATACCCAAGACATTATGCGAGGAGGAAGAAAAGAATTACATGGATATAATTGATGCCGAAAAATAATCAATGTGAATGGCTGATACATGCATATATAGAATAAGAGAGGACTGCAAACATCTCTATCTTGTAAGTAAAAGAAGCACCAATAACATTACAACTAGGAAAAACAAGGGGAGAATCAAGGTGTCCATGGATTTATTGTTTTTTTTCCATGGAAGAACTATGAAATTACCATAGCTCATCACACTCGACGAAATCTCCAAACAGGTAGATTTCCCAGCAGTGGCACCACTAAACCCATAAACTGAATTCACACTGATCTGCAAGTGCACACAGTCAAAACTATTTTATGCATTTCACCAGCATACCTAGTTTTACTTTTAATCCATGTCCAAGCCATAATTAATACAGACTTGACAAAGCTGTAATTGCCTTCAAAGCCAATTGTCGACCATCCAAGACAGCCTTTTCAAAAGGACCTTTAGCCTCCTAAACAAGATTACAGCTGAGATGCTAAGTGGAAAAAATACTAGCATGTAACATGAACATAGGAAACACTTAGTTCACCACCTTTAGGTCTGCCTTGGCTCTTTTCCTCGAAGCCAGTAACTCTTCTAGGATCTCTGGTAATATGTCCTAGGAAACAGGAAAAAGAGAATTCAATTTAGAATCATCGAAAATGGTCAGCATATGATGGTTAAAAATTAAATAATGAAATAAGTATCAGCATAGTGTTTGACATGCAAAGAGATTAAGGTCTTAGCATCCTACTTTACTTTTAATCCTTTCTAGTAGCATAGCTTGTGGTGCCTATGTTAGTGTTACAACGGTACAACTGTGCATTATACAGCTGGGATGACTAGGACAATGTATTGGCATCTCATCCACATAGCAATTTGACTGCTAAAGTGTACCATACATGTTAGGGAACCTATCTACGTTTTGTACATTGAAGAATCAACCAAATCTGAATCTGAGTCTACTGAAAAATTCAAAATATGTATCATAAAAGTAGCCTAGGGTTTATTGTCCATTATCTGAAACTTCTTCAGAATCTCAATTGCATACTTACCTATGTTCGAGGACCAGCTCACCTCAACTCAGCCAAACCTCCAAGACCAAGAAATAATACATGTCAACTTCATTTGCCAGTTTCTTATTGCACAATGGGATAGATTTTTTTAAACTAATTGTTAGGACCATGTAATCTACATACAACACAAATATAAGCATATCAAATTTATCATAATCAAACAAATAATAAAATTTAGGACCTGCAACGGTCTTAGTGATGCCCATAATCTATAAGTACTCATAAATCCATGAGTACCAAGCACAAGAGGCTACTTTAGCCCAGAAAGGGACTTCTTCAACTTGCACACATGGGTATCCCATCCTAACAAAGATATTATAGTTGAACCCAAGCTGAAACAAAACCATGAATCACTCTTCCTGCCACCTGCATCTCTGGCCCTGTCAAAATCCACTAAAGTATGCAGCAGCTCAAAGCACTATGCCAGTGTGCCCTTTACGCACCTCGCATGACCATGGAGCATATTTGCAGCAACCTCAGATCAACCATATATTAGTAGCCAAGCTGGACAATAAATTGGTGTCTGAGTCCCCCTTGCTTGTGAGACAAGGGATCTCATGCACACAACAATTTGACTGCTAAATTCTACCAGATATGTTAGGGAACCTATATACTTTTTGTACGCTGACGAATCAACCAAATTTGAATCTTAATCTATTGATAACTTCAAAATATGTATCATAAAAGTAGCCTATGGTTTATTGTCCATTATCCGAAACTTCTTCAGAATCTCAATTGCTTACTTACCCCTATTCGAGGCCAAACCTCCAAGACCAAGAAATAACACATGAGTTGTATGTCCTTCATGTCAAGTTCACTTGCCAGTTTCTTCTTGCACCATGGGATAGAATTTTTTTAACTAACTTTTAGGACCAGGTCATCTACATACAACACAAATATAAGGATATCAAATTGATCATAATCAAACAATATAATCAGAACACACGGTTGTCTGGGATGAGGGTTTTGCAGACTAGGGTTTCATCAAAGGTAGTGTAGAAGGGTCGTCGAATGCTGGAGCAGTGCACACGGGCAGATCACAGGCACGAGAACCAGAAGTATAGGAACTAGAGCAAGAAAATTCCAAAAATCGGAAGCCTGGGGGGTAAAAAGAAGTTCAAGATCTGAAGGAAAGTAATGGAAACGACGCAGGGGAGGGGAGAGATCCCCTTCTTCAAAGCAGTAATAACGGGAGAAGTGAGGAAGGAACAACAGAAGGAAGGAGACAGAACAAGCGAAGGAGAGACTTCAGCAGCAGGAATGCAAAGGAAAATGGGAGCAACAAGTAAATGTCTTCCGAGGGCAATGAACAAACCCAAGTTTGTAATACCTCATAATATTAGAGAAATATAGAAGCGACATGAAGGATTATGCTTTGATCTGTAAATTTGGAGGATACTGGCCAGCAGAGAAAGATCTTCTCAGATAGATCCGACAAAGGTGGAAACCAAAAGGACACATGGAAATAAGGCTGGGGGCGAAGGGCTTTTTTACAGTCATATTCTCCAATCTAGAAGACAAGGAAAGGATCTTTGAGGAAGGACCCTACTTCATGAACAATGCTGGATTATTTATAAGATAGTGGGTAGACTGTTACAACCCAAATAAGGAAAGAATGCTAGCAGCCCCAGTATGGATCAGACTTTTTGGCTTACTAATAGAATTTTGGGACCCAGAAATCCTTGAGGGTATAGGGAACGCAATAGGATCTTTTGTGAAAGTGGCAGAATCGACAAAGAGGGGTGGATATACAACATACGCAAGAATATGTGTGTATATGAACATAACAGAGCCACTTCCAGATACAATAGAGTTGGAATATCAAGATGAGATCTGGCACCAACCAATTGATTACGAGCATATCCCCTTTCGCTACAGAAGATGCCATGAGTATGGACACCTTTACCGAGAATGCCCTATCACGTTATCGGAAAAGGAAAAGGAAGAAGAGAATGAGAGGAGAAACGTGGCAAAGAAATCAGGACAGGAGGATGAGAATTTCATAGAAGTGCAGAGAAAGAAAAAAACAGGGAACAACAAGACACAACTGGACAAACAAAAAGGAATCCATATTATAGAATCCCAAAACAAGTTCCAAGTATTACAGGACGAAGAAGTGGAAACAGAGGAGAATGAAGATGAGGAAATAGAAGGAATGGAAGTCATAAAGGAAAACGTAGATAAAGAGGCAGATCAAGTAGATAAAGGTCAAGAGGGTATAGAGAAACCAATATAAAATCATGAGGATCAGCGAAGAATGGAAATAGATCCACAGAAAACAAAAGGCAAGGAAGAAGAACAAGTAATGACGAAGCTCTTGCAGGAATGGAAGAGGCTAGATGAAAGATTTATTCCATAGGATCAGAAACAAATGTACAAAGAAGCCTTTCAAAGATATAAAGAGAAAAAAAGGAATAACTGAAGATCGAAGAGTTGGGAAAATGGAGATGCAGGAAACCCAAAATCTAGGAATGAGCAGTATTGGCAAGGGAGGTAGAAAAATAGGTAGAAGAACAATGAGTGAAACAATTCAAGAATTTGGAGAATTGTTAGTTAATTCAGGAAGAGTTATACCTCTCTCAGAGGTATTTCAAACCCCTCCAAAACTTTTGCGATGATCATCACAAGCTGGAACATAAGAGGCCTCAACAGTAGAGGCAAACAGAGGTATTTAAATGACAGATTGAAAAAAGATAAGCCTAGCATAATGATAGTACAAGAAACAAAAATAAGTACTGAGAAAATGAAAGATATTTTGAATAGAATCAAGAATAGATATGAAATGATGGGACGGGATGTGATTGGGAGTGCGGGGGGTTTGGTAATAATTTTGGAACCCTGAAGAAATACAATTATACAATTGGATAAGCTTCCCAAGAATTCTAACAGGAACTGCAAAGATTATAGGAACAACAAAGGAGGTTATTATAATAGGTGTTTCCAGACCCCATATCCAAAGAGAATGGGAAAATTTTCTGCAAAATATAAAAGCAATGAGGAATCTAATCCTTGAAAAACAGTGGATAGTAGGAGGGGATTTCAATCTGATTAAAATATTAGCGGAGAAAATAGGAGGGCTAAGGAGAATGGATATAGCTATGGAACAGTTCGGAGATATGATAAGGGAGAAGGGACTGATCTATATTCAAACTATAAACGGAAATCATACTTGGAACAACCGAAGAGGGGGAGCTAATAAAATTGCATCACGACTTGACAGGTTCTTAATTTCTGAACAAATAATGATGAAAGATGTTTTCATAGAAGCCACAATTCTACCGGTTGTAGGATCAGATCACTGGCCGATTAAGATGGAAATAGATTTCAAACAAAGACCTAATAACAAACCTTTTAGATTTGAAGCATTTTGGCTCAAAAATGAGGGGCTGATAGAGAAACTTGAAGAATGGTGGAAGAAGAGTGAACAAAAAGGGAAAAATAAAATGCATACCTTCCAACTCAAATTAAAGGAGGTGAGAGACAAAATAAAAAAGTGGAATAAATAAGAATTTGGAAATATATTGAAGGAGAAACAACGCCTAGAGCAAAGAATGGAAGAGCTGCTACAGAGGGATATACTAGAAGGTTTACAGGAAGATAGAATAAAGGAAGAAGGAATTATAATAAATCAACTAGAAGAGAGAAGGAAACAAGAAGAGATATTATGGAGACAGATGTCAAGGGTTCAGTGGCTTAGAGAAGGAGAAAGGAATACTAAGTTCTTCCATAAAGCAATGATACAACACAGACAAAGAAACAAAAATTTCTCCATTAAGAACCAAGAAGGTCATCGTGTCCTCCAGCATGATGAAATAGAAAAAGTACTGGTTGATCATTTCAAAAATTTTCTAAATGAAACTTAAGTTAATAGAACGGAGGCTATAGCGAAGATAAGCAAGGAGATCCCTAAACTGGTAACCAGAGAACAGAATTTGGCATTGATGAGGAAAATTACTATGGAAGAAGTGGAGGAAACAGTCATGAATATGAAAAGGAACAAAGCCCCTGGGCCAGATGGGTATATGGTAGAATTCTACCAAGCAGGATGGCACTTCCTTGCTGAAGAAGTCCTAGAAGTGGTGGAGGAAGCTCGAATTCATCAGAGAATATGGCCAGGTATTAACTCAACCTTGTTAACCCTTATTCCTAAAACTACCCAAGCGGATCAAGCTAAAGGCTTTCACCCTATAGCTTTATGTAATGTTATCTATAAGATAGTGGCATCAGTGGTGGCCCAGAGGTTGAAATCCATCCTCCCGAACATAATATCCCCAGAAGAAACTGGGTTCGTAGAAGGAAGACAGTTTCTGGATGGGTTAGTGGTGGCCCAGGAAGTAATCCACACATTAAAAATGAAAAAGGAAAAAGGAATGCTGATCAAATTAGATCTGTCAAAAGCCTATGATAGATTAAATTGGAGATATTTAGAATCCATCCTTCGAGCCTTTGGATTCTGCGACAAATGGGTGAAATGGATCTTAAGTATGATCTCCACGCCAAATTTTTCCATCCTGGTAAACGGAGCCCCATCTGCTACTTTTAATGCTTCAAGAGGTCTTCGATAGGGGGATCCCCTATCCCCCTTTCTCTTCATAATAGCTGTAGAAGGATTAGGTAGATATTTCAAAAAAGAATTAAGAGAAAGGAAAATCTAGGGTTTGAGGTTATGGGGCAATCATACTACAATTACTCACCAACAGTTCGTGGATGACATCATGATATACTGTAAAGTATCCTTGAATGAGGTAAGAAGGATAAACAGAATTCTAGAGGTGTTTATGAAAGGTTCAGTTATGGAGGTAAATAATGAAAAATCAAGAACGTTCTTTTTTAATACAGTGGAACCCATCAAAAATCACTTAACCAGGACCCTAGGTTATAGAAAAGGGGAGCTTCCAACAAAGTATTTAGGAACTATGCTAGACTCATCATCCCTAAAAATAGGAAACTGGAGATCCATTTTGGACAAGATCATGAAAATACTTGAAAATTGGTCTTTCCGTACTCTGAATCTTGTTGCAAGAGTTGTATTGCTCAAATCAACCATTCAGGCGATCCTGATATATCCATTATCAGTAATGGCAGCACCAAAAGGGATATGCAACAAGCTGATAGAGATATACAGAAAATTCCTATGGGAAGGGCCTAAGCAACAAAAGAAATGGGCACTCTACTCATGGGATAGCCTAACTACACAAAAAGAAAAAGGCGGTCTAGGTCTAAGGGACCCATCTATTCTAAATCAAGTTCTAGCAGCCAAACTAAGATGGAGATGGATGCAAGGAGGAAAGGACCTATGGAAAGAAATATGAACAGCAAAATATAATATGCCGTTAACTCTTGAAGAAATATTAAGGAAACAAGAAATACCAAGAGGATCAGACATATGGAATCTGACTAATCAAAGCAGAGAATTAGTAGATGGAAATATATTTTGGGAAATTAGAGGAGGCTAGAATGCGAGATTTTGGGAGGAAGCATGGCAGTAAAGGGAAAAATGGTGAATCTACAGGGAATGTAGGATATCTACAGAATAGGGATTGACAGAGAACTCATCTTGATCAAAGATTATTGGATAGAAGGAAGAGAAAATGAAGAATGGAGAGAATGGGAAACAATAGAAGACTGGAACAGGAATGCAGCAGAGGAACAAAAAATCTTGTTTAGTAAGGAATTAGAGTCCAAGAAAATGAAAAACAGAGGAGGAAATGATATTCTACGATGGGGAAAATAAACTAAAGGAACTTACACTATTAGGGAAGCATATAATATAACAATCCAGCAAGAGTAGAGTGAAGAGGAGCAGAAATGGAGGAAACTTTGGAAAAATAAATGGTGGCCGAAGATAAAGATGTTCGTGTGGTTGGTAGGGAGGAAACGTATTCTAACCTGGGATCAAATCCAAAAAAGAGGATTCTCAGGCCTATCAAAATGTTGTCTCTGCAACCAAGACGGAGAAGACCAGGAACACTTACTAAACGGCTGCAGAATAGCCCAATTCCAATGGGATAAGACTAAAGATCTATTTTCAACAATTGAAAGATATCCACAAGATATCATACAAACTCTGTGTAATTGGGGAGAAGGAAAGTTTAAAAGCTCGGTGGTGAGAAGAGCCTGGAACATGGTGGCAGGATTCAATGTCTGGAATATTTGGAAAGAAAGAAATGGAAGAATTTTCCAAGGGAAAATATCAAATCTGGAAGAAGTTTGGCAAAGGACCCTGAGACAAATCAGGGAATCAATCCTTGCAGAAGTATGGACAAAGGAAGATTGGAAGACCTCTGCGGAAGAAGTAGAAATCCTATGAAGGTTGAACTTGGAACAAGGGATGGTCTTTCAACAAAAAACAAAGAAACAACAACCTATCGCTCCCCAAAGTCTTACAGTCTTCCGAAGGCCACCGGAAGGGTTTATCAAGCTTAACTTTGATGAAGCAACAAAGGGGAATCCAGGTCCAGCAGGATATGGAGGAATATTTAGAAACAGTCAAGGAGATACAGAATGGATTTATGCTGAACATGGAGGAACTATGAGTAATAACGAAGCAGAATTCATGGCGGCTTATCAGGGCCTCAAAATTGCGAAAAGAAATGGATATAGAAAGTTAGAGATCGAAGGTGACTCATTCTTGGTTATAAACACCATAAAAAAATTAATACAAGGGAAACAGTGGGAGCAGGTTGTCAAAAGTTGGATAACACCAAGCATAGTCCAAGAAATTGAAGAAACATTGAAAGGTATTGAATACAAGATCACCTCTCATGTCATGCGAGAAGGAAATAAGCCTGCTGATTGCTTGGCCAATTGGGGAAGTAAGGAATTAATGGGGAAAGTGAATGACAGTTGGACAAATCAAATGGTGATGACAAGATGGGATAGTTTAAAACAACTCATAGATAACGATACCCATGAAACACATAATTATAATAAAAAAATCATGAAGCTCCTAAGCGGGAAGATAAGGCAAGTGTATTCGGTAGCAAAGATAGGTCAGAAGGACGGCAGCCATACCTCCCTGGAAATAGTAATTAATGATAATTCAGAGCATCAAGTACGCAATCCAAAACAAATCTCGGAAAACACCAAAGAGAGCATCATTCAAGTTACAAGGGAGAAAGGAAGTGGAGGACAAATTCATCATAAACAGAAAGGTGGTGATAAATCTATAAGGCGGAGCAAGAGAAGGATGAAAGATAGCAAGAAGTTGAAGAAGGTGGTGGGGAAAGGAGAGACCTGGTAGAGGAATCAAAACCAACGTCTTAAGTGAGGCAAGAAGGTGGCGAGCTGGGATAAAGAAGTCTAGGAAGAGCAGGAGGATTTCAGAGACAGACATTTTGAGCAGAGTAGAATAAAAATTAAGGTCGAAATCTCAGAAGACATGGAGATGAACCAGGACGAGGGCTCTTGGAGTAAGACTTTTGAAAAAGGACAGAGAAGCAAAAATGTTAAACGAGGCAGAACTGACGGAAGAAGGAAATCTTGTGAACAAAGAGGTAAAGGCCGACACTGGCAAGCAAACAATGGAGAGGAGGGAAACCAGCCTTAGGGAAGGCGAAAAAAGGGAATGAAATCTATCCGCAGGACAATACATGAGGCAGAGCAGGCTTACAATCAAGAAACGAATGAAGACATTCGAAAAATCATTGAAGTAATGGAAAACAGAGTCCTGGAAGAACCGTCGGACCTTGAGATGGAAGAGTGGAAATCCCAGATGCCTGATCCAGGCAATACCAGAGGTAGACTAACCCTATACCGTCGAGCTCTTCACACTTACTGGGTCCTGAAGCACATTTTGGCCAAGGCAATGGAACAAGTCACTGCAGAAATGGTGGAGATGGCTCAGGAATCGATGGCAGCAAGAAAGGAGATGGCTAATGTGGAAGGTATAATGCATCAACAGAATGAATAGATTAAGGAGATGCAGGAGATGCTGAAAGAACTCGTAAAAACCAAAGACAATAATGAAATCAAAAGGGGAAGCACAGAGATTTGAGAGGTTAGTTAACTCTCTCTTTTTTATTTTTGATTCTACTGCTCTATTTTTGGGAATTTGATTGCATGTCTCAACAACCTGTAGTGAAGATAGGTCTTTTAGTAGATCTTAGAAAGAAAAGTCTCTGAAAACATTCTGATTACAAAGGTTTAATGTCGTGTAAGTTTTTTCTGATAGTATGTAAAAAGAAAAACAGTAATGAATGCTTAATGAACAGGAACCAACAGATTTGGTTTCCCATATGGGCTGATTGATGTTCCTTAGTATGTATTTTTCAGTTTACTATAGATAATAGAAATTCCTTAGCTTACAAAAAAAAAAATTGATCATAATCAAACAATTAATACAAGTTAGAACCTCTAATAGTCTTAGTGATGCCCATAAAATGTAAGTACTCATAAAAAAAACAAAGCATCTTCAAAATTTGTTTTGTTGCACACATAATTAGTTTATGTTTGGACCCTCACAACCTAGTGCGCTCCTTAGAAGATAGAGCGATGCACGTTCAAGTTATTAAAATTTAACACATATCAATCCTTTTTTTCCTCTTTTTGGGAGGCGCTACATTAATTGTGGGTGTGGAATGTTCATCACATTGAACACGCTCCTCATTATTTATGTCTCCCATTCGCTGAAATTCAACAATGGTTTCCTGCCAAGGTTCAGGAATGACTATTGGATGATTTTGTGCAACAAGCAAATCATCATGTGCTTGTATCTCCTCCCCATGCTCACTCCTAGATGTTTCACCTGATTCCTATACACAACACACTTTAACTTGTTATCATAACATTAAAACCTCCAATTGATTTATTGCATTATTCATATAATATTATAAACAACTAACCTCGGATCCATAACCAGTAATTATTTTTTCCCCTCGATTTATCATGTGTTGGTGAAGACCTTGGGAACCATGTAATACAACATATTTTAGGTCTTCCTCTGAAGCTTCCTTTTGAAACTGGTGAACCTATATTAACAAAGATAATCATATCTATAAGGTAAAATAACTAATAAGATACAATTAAATCAACGTGACCATGGTTACTTTTCCTAAAATAGAAAATATAATAGATGGAAATATCACTTACCATACCACCACGAATACTATTATATCCACTAGAGCCTAATTTTTGAGATCCAATTTTTGACACCCTAGCTTGGGTTGCTTTTCTTGTATCTCGTAGGCGTCTCTTAGCTCCTCCTTGTGCAGATGGCGTATAGTTTGGATTTCTGAGGAATTTCCTCTTAAACTTGGCATCTTTCATAAGTTCATCCCACATCACTTGGTCTGTGATCCAAGCTGGACGTGGATACATCAAGTTTTTTGTCAACTTTGTCCTTAAATTGGACCTCTTTGAGTGCATGTATTTACTTGCAATCTGTAAAATAAGTTCCTTATCAAATCCAGGATTACCAAATGCTATTACTACATCTTTAAATAGTTCCTCTTTTTTGGCATTGGCTTTTTTCCTCCAATCCATTTGGATGGTATTTCCAAATAATTCTTCTGCATGACGAAAAATAAAGTGATAAAATTTCATCCCTGTTTCATCCTTCAAGACATTTCCTTCTGAAGTGAGCAAGATTGTAACTTCTTGCATTCCTTTTGTGGTCATCGATGATATTGTTGTAGTCTTGGGGATTGAGGAAGGTTCCCTCATAGATACATTAGGCATTGTGTCACTTACTTCCTGCATTTACAATGAAATTGTGGAACTATTAAGAACCCAATCAAAATATGAAACTATTTTTCATATCTAAAATAATGATCATAAACATAAAAAATGAAATTATAAAAATAAAAAATAAAAAAAATTACTTGTTGATCTCTTGCAGGAGCTACACTCTCCAACAATGACATTTCCCATAACTCAATTTATTCAATTATTTCTTGTCTGATTTGAACATTTGCAGGAATATCTGGTAGGAACCTTAACATTCTTGTTTGTGAGTCTATAAGACTCCTCAAAGAAACTTGTTCTGGTCCTGGTGGGAGAATGATGACTAGACCCACATTTGATGTAAAGGGCATGTTATGGGGTTTTGGTCTAGTTGTAGATGGCATAACATGACCCTCTATACCAACAGATTGTATACTTGTTGGAGTCACCCTAGAAACATCCTGCAAGGCACAAATATAAATAATAAGATGGAATAACAGATGAATAATGTTGAAATATGTAACTAGGTTTAGTCTTCATAATGACATATCTAATCACAATTCTATGTAATTTATGTAAAAAAAGGAAAAAGAAGATTATTTTTGTTATGACTGAGGCATGGGTTTCATGAACACATGAAGAAGCAAGTCCCATTATAGAATGACAATATCTCGGAAGACTCATTAAAAGAAGGTCATGAAGGTGGCAAATGATCAATGAAATGTATAGTAAAGTTGCAAATAATCATGGCAACCAAAATACTAATCAGTACAGATAGGTGCCCATGAGGTATGTATAATAATTTTCTTTTAAAGGGTCCATCATAAGATGTAGTAGGGTTGAATTTATGGGTTTATATTTTAAGAAATACCCTAGTATTTAGAAACCTTAATCTTAAGGTATTTGTTCCCTATGATTTGATTTCTAGGGCATGGGGTAAACTCTAGAATGACATAAAGGGAAAAGAGTATGATCTAATGTTTGAATTTAAGAAACCCTAAAAAGGCCTCTTGATTAAATAAAAACCCTAAAAAAGTAACTTGACATCATGTTTTGGAATAACATATTGCTTGGGTTACTTGTTAAAATAGTATTGTATGTACAAGAAGAAAAAAACTGATGGGGTGATCCATTTGAAGGCATGATGTAGCTCTTCGTAACACCTCATAAATCATGGAATTGTCGTGCAAAAACTTTATTAAATATATGCCCAAGATTTCTCAACAAATAACATAATCAAACTCACATAAATAAATGGTTGAATCTTACATCTTGCATAACATTAGATGTATATGGGGGCATTAATGATCCCTGCATGCCAACATTGGTTGTATTGAGGGGCATAAATGAATCTTGCATGCCAACAAAATGCACGCTTAGTAAAAACACAAATATTAATAAATATATATAGTGAAATAAGTTAACTAAATGCACAAAAATATTGATCAAGTTTTACCACTATCATTACCTTAGATGTTTTATAAGGTGTTATAGTGGTTGGAATGACAGCTTTAGCGATTGCTTGCATTCCACAAACATAAATTAGCATAATATAATAAGGAATATAAGATAATTGAACATATCAAAGACAATATTCAAGCTTACCTCATGCATCATCATAGCAGCGTCTTGCCCTCGTGCATTTGTTAACATTTCCATAAAAGTAGTGAATATCATTGAACCCCCCATATTAGCATCGGTAACACCCATGGGTACATTCTTAAAAAAACACATAATAACATAAAAATAGGGAAACCTTGATCAAAAAACTGATAAGAAAATAGAATTGGTAACATCAAATATATGTTGAGTGAGCATTGAAGATCTATATAACACTTTGAAGCAAGCTTATCAAAGTGTTCCAACAAGCATTTAATTAGTCACAAACAAACTTTTGAAGTATCATTTTAAAGTTATTTCTAAAAACAAATCCAACCTCTAACTAAATCAACAACATAAATAATACAAATACCAAAAGCAACATAAATACCTGGTTTGCCATTTTGTATAGAATAATGTAATAGAAATCTGCTAAGAAAAGTTTGTGGACACTAGTTAGGATCATTACATAAATAAATGTTGAAATATATGACAACGTGTAAAACCATAAAATTATTCTAAAATATGTTTGTTTAAACTTCTATGCATGTAATACTAATTTCATTGAGGAGTTCTCTGGATTATATTACAAAGGGTAATGCACTGTCTTAAATTGTTGTCGCATTGCAAAGTAATCTCTGTAGAATATCTCCTTGCTGTCTATAAAAATTACTTCACTATCTCATTGCAGCCACGATCAACTCCAAACCAGACCTTGCTTGCCTCAAAACCCAAGACCATACCTCAAGATGATTTGCTACCACATAAAAACCTTAGGGGTGATTTGTTGCCACAAACAATCGCTTATAGGTGGTTCGTTGCCACAATTGATACCTCAGGGATGATCTGTTGTCATCAATAGTGCCTTAGACATATTGCTGCTACAGTGAAGCCTCAGATTTAATGTGTTGCTATAGATAATGCCTTAGAGATAGGCCAATGCCTCAGATAATGTCTCAGGGATGATTTGCTGCCCAGATAATGCCTCAAGAGAGTTTGTTGCCACAGTTAGTGTCTGTTCAATCGTTTATATAACAACATTCAGAAGTTGGATTAAAGTGAGAGATTTTAGAAAATTAAATGAATGTCTGGTTGGTTGACTCTCTGCAATTATGGATTGAAACCAACAAGGTTCCGTATATGGTGCTCAAAAAACAAATAGTGTTCCTAACAAACAAGCATCATTTTGTATATAAAATATTTAAATAAATTATCACGAGTTTATATTAAATTGTGAAATCAACATTTGAAAAGAAATGTATATGAAGCATATTAAGCATGCATGGAAACTACTAATCGAAGTCCAAAGAATTATTATGGTAGATGAAGTGATATGGTGTGTTGCCTTAGGAGAGCACCAATATGCAATAAAGAACCCTGAAATATGCTTGGAAAATGAAAAGACATAAAATAATGTAGAGCACTGGTGGCAGAGAGGGTATAAAAACTCAGAATTATGTTTAACCCTCCAATATAGTTAACCACATATGGAATAAGTGAATTCAAATGAATGACAATGCAGTGAATGCCCATGAGCTCTGGTTTCATCAATTCATGAGTAAATGTTGGTGTGGGATTAAACCAAATAATGCTAATTTCATGCCTCATACTTCTCAAAGACCCAAGCTACAAATATCATGGCTTGGTATTATACCTATGCGCAGATTTATGCAGATTTGAGATGTTCAGAGGAGAATCAATCATATTTCCATAACACCCCTCTAGTACCTATTTCATGCTAACGAATTAGAGTCTAGTGCCAAACACATGATCACATATCCAAGCAAAAGATCATCCCAGTGCATCTCCTAGAATGGTGGATATCAAGTGACGCAAACTAATGAAGAGAAGCCATGATTTGACTCCAAGACTATTGAAGATTGGAGAAATTCACTTTTTCGTGTTGCAGACATTAGTGGTTTCGAGCTGGATGCCTGCAATACTGGGTGAAAACTCAACCTTCACTATCAATGAAAGTATTTTATGTTTGATAAATAGACATAGACGTTTGTTTCTCACTGTTATATTTATTTTCTTCTGAATAACTAACAAGGAGCTGGAGATGGAGTTGCTAGATAAGGTGGTTAAATGTCTGTCGGAAATAGTGAAAAAGGCAGAGTTGCCCGTGACCGACTATCCAACAGGCTTGAATTTTAAGCTTCAAGATTTTGAAGAGACAGTCCTGTTGCAGCAACAACAAAGGGGGGAATCTCAGATATTGGGGATAGTGGGGTTAGGTGGCGTAGGCAAGACAACTTTTGCAAAACATCGAAAAAAGATGAGATTTTAACCCTATTTTTCATGTGGCCCCATACCTTTTAAAATTGACAAATATATTTGGTGTAAACATGCTGAAACCTTTGCACTACTCTGCTAGGGATGGAAAAGAGTATATATCAAGACTATTGCATACAAAACAACTAGTACCAAAATGATAATGTTGATGTCACTAAGTTCTAAACATTGAAAATAGATACAATGAAAAGAAAAGCACCTAACTCAATTATATTTCCATACTATTGAAATATATGTCCTCGAAATCTAGACTAAATGACCTAAATTCACTACCCAGTGATAGATAGAGAAATAGGTACTTTGAGGTCAAATGTTTTAAGAAAAAACTAGATGATAACATGGGTAAAAGTATGGAGAATATTGTGAACCCATATGTTAGAAAAATGAGACAGGGAAACTTGTAGTAGAATTAGTGTTGGTAATCTTCCAGTATGAATGTCACTAATAAATTTAGCTCCGATTGTACTCAAATGTTTTTATAAATATCCTCCATAATATTCCAAGGAATTTAATAAAAGGTTTTGAGATCAGAACTAGTTTCAGAAATCAATTTCAAGAGACAAAATCCAATAGTCCTAAGAATAAAAAAGACAGTCCAATTCCTTCCTTGTATTTGGGGATTAACACTATCTTTAGGTTGAAATAAATTTACATTTTTCCAATTCCCAAGTGAAATTTCAGATCCATGTTAGAAAATTTATAAACTCAGATACATGTAACCAGTATGATGTTTGCACCAAAAGAGCCTAGGTTACTTCTACAACATTCATGGAAATGAGATAGCCATCATCTCTTTCGTGGCACATTAAATAAGGAAACTAACACAATCTCATGTAAATCAAGATCTAGAATGCACCTAGACATAGGAAACTCGAGGATGAATATCTATCTTGAGTTCACACAAACGGTCGATATATGTCTTATTGTAACTCTAAATGTCCAACCTAAATTTAAATAGATTTGACTAATGTATATGTTAATTTATAGAAATGTACTTCAAAGAAAACCCAAGTGCCTAGAGAGGGGCTGAAGACATAAAATTGGAAACCCAAATCATGGTTACAATATTTAAATATAAAATGCTATGTTGTTTAGTTTGAACATATAAAGGAACTTACAAGCATATCTTACATGAGAAGTGTAGGAAGAGGTTTGAAAGAGCGAAATATGGCATCATTTAAAACAATTCTTTTCTCAGAAACCACTGCATGTAGATTGTTGCATCTTTGAAGCTCTCCTCCTTTCCATTGTCCAGAAAACTTCATAAAACATTTTTTCCATCTACACATAACCATCTTGAGAGACGACAATAAAGATGGGACTAGACCTTCCATGCACTACCAACTTCAATTCTTCCCATTTTGTGTTGAACTCATGGAAGACCGAGAGGCCACAAAATTGGTGCAACCTAAATTTTTAAAATAGGTTTATGAGCAAACTATAGAAAAAACCACAACAGATTGAGAATGAGTAGTTATGTAAGTATAAAGGTCCCTAGAATACAAGGTTCCCATTGATAAACAAAATGAAACCTCAATACCCTTCGAGAGGCCAATAATAATGTAGAAAAGCCCCCGAAAATTTAGATTGAGATAGTAAATTGGATTATCACAAATTTGTCTCGTAATCCATAATTCAACTGTAGCAAATTAAAATTTTCTTCCATGGAAGTAAATCGAGTACTGCTAGAAACACAAGAAAGAACTTGTTGACTCAACAATAAGGTAAGATGAACAAAACACATCCAAAAACAACCAACTCCATCGAAACCTTTCGAGAGGACATGCGGGATTCTGGGGGGTGTTCCTTTGGAGGTCTGTAGTAGCATATGTAGGATTATTAGCCTCGTGACATTTCTCTAACATTTCCCTAAAACGTTTCATGACCTCCTCATACTTATTAGGTGGATCAAAGCTGTGGAATTTCTCTAAAATTTACCTAAAAATCCTCATGATCTCTTTATACCTATTGAGCGTAAAATGGGCCATCATTAAATGATTAAAATTCAATGTACTCAGTGTCATCTCAACCTCGTAGATGGTTTTCAGCATATCAAACTAGGCTTCCATGTCCAACCTAACAATGAGTGCTCAAAACTATGTTATATGTAATGAGATTCCATATAACACCATGTTATTTAATAAATTTACAAAGAGAAACAACATTATGCCCTAATAAACATTATTTACCTAAATTTACACTCAAATTCAGGACGAAAGGGTTAAATGTCTGTCCGGAATAGTGAAAAAGCCAGAGTTGCCCGTGACCGACTATCCAACAGGCTTGAATTTTAAGCTTCAATATTTTCAAGAGACAGTCCTATTGCAGCAACAAAAAAGGGGTAAATCTCAGATATTGGGGGTAGTGGGGTTAGGTGGT
The DNA here is from genome assembly GCA_000404065.3 of Pinus taeda. NCBI lineage: Eukaryota > Viridiplantae > Streptophyta > Pinopsida > Pinales > Pinaceae > Pinus > Pinus taeda. The sequence continues at coordinate 11,101 of APFE031465944.1, read as the reverse complement.
GTAGGAAAGACAAATTTTGAAAAACATTTCTTCAATATGAAGAAATCAGATTATCACAGATCCTGCTTTTTATTTAAAGTTAGAGATAGTGCAGCTAAAAACTCTTTAAATTCATGGTAGAGAATACTTCTTAAGGCCAACATCTTTGCAACGGGAAATACATCAAATTGAAAGGAAAATATCTATGGAAAATAAACTCTTTGTTGTCTTCCTTGAAACTTCTAGCTCAGCTTTGAGTTCCTTTGCAAAATAACAGTGAAAGCCCCAACATATATAAACTAAAACAATTTAGCGCCAAAAATATTTTCGGCCTCTACACCAAAAACGTTTCGGTGGTTTCAGAGGTCTTGTTTCCATTTTAAGATGGCCTAGCCTGCTATATCCCGCCCATGTCTCCCACTTTTCATAAGAATGAGGGTCTTAATATCTATCTCCCACCACCCACGAATAAATGAGCATGTACTCTGCTGCCGTTGGGCCTCATGCCCTTAATGCCCATCACAGAAACCCTAGTCTCATGTCTTTAATAGATCAATAACTTAACACAAGCACATTCTTGGCAACAAGACTGCAATTTCATAACCAAAAGCAAAAGTCTGAAAATGAGGAATTATTCCTCTGACTTCGGCCTAGTCCCTCTGAGTTATTATAACAAAACCTTCAGCCTTAGGCCAAAGAAACCTTTTAAAAATACATTATAGGGATAGTATTCCATCCAGTTCACGGATAAAGGATGTTAACTAATATCCCTAGCCTAGTTCGACAAACAAACACAGACCTGGTAGTGGGCACCAAGAAACTGGTAGACCCAACCACAATTTGGCATGACTCTGAGGATCCACACCATATCCAACCAGGTTTGCACATTCAAGTAGAAAACAAGATGAGTATGTGATGACAAAACAAGAGAAAATCTATAAAACTCAAAAACTATTTAAGTTTAACACCTAAAACAAATATGCGCTTACCTGAAGAGACTATCCAAGCTGGAAACCCTTTCTGAAAACAGAGACTGCGTCTCAGTGCACATCGCGTTATACCACTGAAAAGAACCAATTTCAAAGGCAACCAGAAGTGGGCAGCTTGATCAAAGGCAAACTGTGGCGCGGTAAAGCAGCGGGAAGAGAACCATAATAGAGAAAGACAGAAGTGAACCATTTGAGGACTCGATAGACTAACACTCCTGGCTCGACAACCCTGGGAGACCAGTACCTCAACACACACAACGTACCAGGATCTAACACCACGACTGTTGGATTTGGAAGAGGCATTTGCACCATAGAACCGATGCATATTCCCACGGAATGATTCCAACTGGAGGCTCCTTGGCAGTTGAACCATGCATAAGCCTAGGCATACGACAACCAGGGTACCAACTGGAGGCTCCTTGGCAGTCGAACCATGCATAACCCAGGGCTCTTAATACTTAATATATTTTAATTTAAATCTTTTATGTTAAATTTATTAATAACAAACATATATTTAACTTAATTTGATTTCTTATAGGTTTAAGAATATTAAATTCCATAAGAATTTTAAAATGTTATGTTATTTTACATAGGTTAAGGTTCCACAAAATAAGGTTTGAAGTTGCTTTTTTGAATTGACTTATTATTGATCTACTTGTTGTACTATAGGTAGTATATCTATTTTATAGTAAGTAATCATTGTACTATAGGTAGTGTCTAGTAATTTTTTAAGGAGCATTCATCAAAACAAAGAAATCTAATGAACCATAATAAATATCATATTTATTGAAGGGATTTTATCATCATAAATTACCAAAATGTAAATTGAGTGACTAATAAAATTCTACTATTACAAATAGATAAAAAAAAATCATTCCACATTCATATACACTTCAAGGTGGAATGTGCTATTCTTTAGTAATTACACCTTATTATCTTGACA
>APFE031465939.1:0-10830 GCA_000404065.3 Pinus taeda | reverse complement strand
TGTGATCTTTCACCACTTGAACCTTTTTCTTCTTGATATTTCCTTCTATCTTTAGAGTTTGAGGAGTGATAATTTCTTGCAATCCTTTACAAGATATGGTCGGATTCATTTCTTGATGCTCGATCTGATCTTTCACTTCTTGAACATTTTTCTTCTTGATATGTCCTTCTATCTCGATAGTTTGAGGAGTGGTAATTCTTTCCAATTCTTTACAAGATATGGTCTGATTCATTTCTTCTATCTCTGGGGTTGGATCCTAGCGTATATCCTCTTCTTTTCATGTTTCTTGATCCTTTTCTTCCTCCTCTTCATACTCTATGTAAAATAATTTTGTCTCAACACACTTATGACCTTTAGTGCATTTGCTATCACAATTGTAACAAATCCCTTTTTCTCTTTTTTCTTCCAATTGTTGTGGTGTAACCCTTGTAGGTTGTGGAAGGCTAGGAGAAACAATACTTCCATCTTCATAGCTGTGAGGGGTAGAATTCATTATTTCCATAATTTTACTTTCTAGTATGACACAAAGCCCTTTCACTCTTTCCAATTGTTGTGGTGTTGCTCTAAACAAGGTGTTGCTCTTTGTGTCCTCATAATGTGCTATCATTTCCTCTGTGAGAATTGACCACGTAACAAGTCGTTTACGAGAACAAAGCCCTTTATACCGTAAAAATTGATCTGGTTCTAAATATGAGGATGCAATACAGACCTTTTGTAACAGTGGTACACCATGTAGGTCAAAATATTGCTCCATTTTACGTATCCAATTTACCAGATCCTTGCCATCAAACTTCCTCATCTTGCTTTTTCTTGATTTTAGGAGCTCGATCTTGAAATGACTGTAACTCTGTACTTTCAGATCTTTAAGTTCTAAAATTGTGACCTACCTTAGCCCTCTGTGTCCTCTTGCCAATGCCACCAGTCTGACCCCAATTGGATTCTCCAAGAAAGAGTTATGCACAATCTCCCGCAGTGACCTGATTATAGACTAGTTCAGTACAGTGAACTTGTATGAAGTGCCACGTGTCACTGTTTCAACCTTTTGATCTGCAACTCACATAAAAGAAACTACAGTCTGTCCTCTTTCTGCACCTTCTTATGAAATTTCAATCCGATCCCTAGAGAGAAAGTTATGACGATTTTCCCCAGGTCACTTGTTTGGAATGTAATTCAGGAGTCTGCAAAAAGACCAACTTCCTCAGATCATATCTCCGTAAATATCGCGTGAAAAGATCTGAAATTTGGACCCAAGGTTCAGCACGATTTCTTCTCAAATGGGTTTTTTTTTGTGACTTCTGAAACATCACAGAAACAAAGTTATAGCGAAAATGCCACAATGACCTGTTTGGAGCATCGAAACCCTAGATCCAACGCTCTGATACCAAATGTTATGAAACCAGCTCAAGAAAAGAAAGAGAAGATAGATCAATGCGTTAGAATTCAGCCTCTTCGAGGGGGCAACCTCCTTTACATTACATAAATGAACAATTCTTGGATGATACAAATGAAAAGACCTCCTCTCTATATATAGGAGTCTAAGGGGTTATAACATAATCAAAGCCTACATAACAATAATAATGTAAGGGCACAATAATAACAATAGTGGGCTTCTATGGGGCACAATAGTAACAATATGGGCACTACATGGGTACATCAATTTAATAAGTGGGTTTTACTAATAACAATAAGGGGTTACACTAGTAGTATAGGGACCTAACAGAAGACAATATGCATGCTTAAATCCTCCCACATATCTTTAGGTACTGGTATTGGTTTTACATAAACTTGTTATCACTGTAATTCTTCTTAAGTGCCACAATTAACAAATGGCACCTAGAAAAGTCGGATAAGAATATATGTCACGCAATAAAGTAAAATACATGGTTTAGAGGTCCTTTATACACCATCAAGTAGAGGTAGACCTTAAGTGGAACATTTAATAATTCATGTGAGATATCCCTCTATTCTTTTAAATTAAACCTTATGTTGACCCATGTGGGCGTTACCTTGTTGACCAATATCTTACCACGTTCATTTGTAAAGGGGTTTTAAAATTGTGAAAAGCAGAGTCAATATATTGTACGTATTGGGGAAGTGATGTTGGGTAGGGGGATTTATATGTATTGGGAAGGGGGGGGTTGTTATTGATGTAGGGTTACCCCCGCTTACACCCACAATATGCATATACAATGCATAAATACATTTGTCCCAGGAATTTCGCTCACCAAGGAGTCAAATCTTCACCTCTAATGGTTAAGATCAACATAGGCAAACCAACATACAAAATTCATGTCTTGGGAATTTAATCACCCCTTGATCTTCAAATATGACTTTATTAAAACCTTTCTTTTAAATCCTTCCTATCGGGACTAAAACCCTCTCATTAACCCTTCGCTAACCCCTAACCCATCTATATATATATATATATATATATATATATATATATTATATTATAATATATAATAATAATAGATATATATATATATATATATAGATAGATACATATAACCTTTCTCTTCTTTAATCATTGGTTACATATATTAACACATAAATTCTCCCATCGACACTACTTTCCTTTATAACCCATTTACAAAGGAAATACTCACAATCTTACCTTTTTACCTGGGGCTTCACTTTATCGAATTACAAAGGAAAACCCAACCAAAACACATTGCCCATACTTCAAATCTTATAAACCCACGTTCATAATTATCGTTGGCTCCGCACCTCTAGTCGCTCCACAACACTGCTCCAATCCCCGATTACCGATCGGCCTAATCTCTGATTGACGCTATATCAACCTAGTGGTGATATCGCGATGTCACTTTCCTCTGATCTCCGATCAACAACTCGCACGCAATCTTCCTCCGATGCTTTTTTCCTTTATAACCATTTACAAAGGAAATATATGAAAACACACCTTTTCCACCTTGGTACGACCGTGGCACTTTTGCCGAGGTTTGCCTTTTCACTTATCGCAATCGTTATAGTCTGCGAGTCACATTAACATTTGGTTCCCCATCTCCTCTGATATGCGATTAACCTCCAAAACTCAAAACATATTAACTACGCCATATAACTCCCTTCGAGTCCGCTTACGTGGCGTGTCGCATTCTCTCTGCCCCCCCCGTTGATCTCCTCCTGCAAGATCCAACAGTTCACAGTAGATTTTAGATTGACCACAAACACGGGGTTTAACCATCGATAAAGCAGTTTCCCCTCTCACCTCCACTACTACGTGGTGTCATATGTATGGGATCGGGCGCTCAATGCTCAATAACACTTATGGTTTCTTCGCCGCCTGAAATACCATTTCACTTATAAGCCAACCTTTTAACTAGTCACTTCCCACGCTCTTCTATCACTTGATGATTATTGATCTTTGAGATCTAATGGTTCATATGCACTAATACTTCACTTCTCTGATCTTCCTTTTTACTTGGAATTTATGGTAATTCTTCAGCGTTTTCTCTGTGGTTTGGGTTTTTCTTCAGGGTTTCGCTTTCCTCCTCTGCTGCTCAACTTCTCTGAGTTTAACTCCTCTGCGAATTCTCACTTCGCTACTTCTCTCCAGAGCTTCACTCTGTTTCTTCAATTGGATTCTAAAACCCATGATGGTTCCTCTGAATCATTATGTTCCTCTGCGTATCCTTCAGAATTCTGCCTGCAACCTTATTACAGAACCTACAAATTCACATGTAATTCACTCATAAATACTCATTTCACACAGTTACGCAGCTAGGAATAAACCTCTATATACATAAATATAAACAAATGATTACATTCAAGACTCTGTGTCTCGCACAGGCTTGATCTTCAACTATCAGTGGCCTCCTCCTTTCACTCTATCGGTAGGCTTACATTTATACCAGAAAGTTCTTTTAACTAATTCTGGTTCAAATCCTAGATCTACTGAACTGACGCCTAAATCCTCTATGTCCACTTCTAACTTCATTTAATTCCTAAGAACTCTCTCTAGTTCCTAGAATCATGAACTGATTTAAGAGTTATATTTGACTTTTAAATCTTTTGTCTTTATTAACCACTCATGTTCTCACTTATTCGAGAGAATTTACAAACAACCTCACATTATCTATTTAATGCTTATCTTACTCACTCAAAAGCCTAAATGTTACATTAATTCATCACTTAGGAATCTCACTTCCTTAAAACACTTGACCCCCTATGTCTACTAACTACAATGATTTTCTCTTGGGTTGAATGCTCCTGCATCAAACTCCCAAACTAGAAAATATTCATGATCTCTTGATCATGTGTCTTCATATGTTGATAAAAAACCTCCAGGGTCCCAAACTTTAGTTTGTAGCTGCCCAAGTGTCTTACACCTTAGCTGCTATTATATTTCAGCTGTCTTCTGTTTCATCTTCCTCTCCTTGTCAATCAGGTTCAAATTCTGATTGATCATGCTTCCTGCTACTATCATTTTCCTCCCTATGACCTATTTCATCATTAGCTACCACAATTCTTCAATTATTTTTCTAGCACATCTTTGGGCTGGTCCATACTCTACCACTTACATCTTCCTCTTTCTCTTTGCTTCAGGTTGTTGTTGCTATCCACTAATTCCTCAAACTGCTATAGGTTACTTCCACTTTGTAACTGATGGTTTACTTTTTCTTCTTCTTTTTCTCTTGTTCCAACTTTTTCTTTGCTTACTGCCTCCCTATCATCCTTACCCTCTTTCATGATTATTCCTATATGCTCTAAATCATGACTTTCCAGTATTCTCTCCAGCAATTGAGCATCTTTGTTCCATGGATTAAATTATTCCATGGAATCTTCTTCTTTCATCTTTATTTGGTTGCTCATCTGTGCCAAATTTCCTCTAGCATTTGCAATAAAACCTGCACTCACAAAACGCTTGTTAAAATAAAAAACATAAGAATTTTGTGCCTTATCTTCCTTTGGAAACAATTCAGTTTGCTGCTCTGTTTCTGTCTCCTCTGTTAGCACATTAGTATGCTGTTTTGAATTCTCAAAAGAACTTATGAGACTGTCAACTAGTCTCTCTTCCATGTCATCTGCTCTAATGATGTCTTCCTTCTCTTGTCCACTGTAGTGAACTCTTTCTTTTGCAGTGTCAATTTGTTGAACTTTCATTACCATCTCCTTTTACTTATGATTTTCATTCATGACAATTTTTTTGTTCTCCTTTTTTAGCAATCTCTCTTGAACATCTATTCTCTGTTTTTCCAACTCCCTTCTTTGAAAGTCTAATTTTCTATATAACTCAATAATTTCAATTGGATTAGAATTTGGAAATTTCACACAATTTCCATACCTTCCTTTGTTATTGATAAATCATCAAATGTCATTTTTCCCTTTACTAAGTTTTTTGCATAGACTTCTTCTTTCTTAACATCTTTCAGTAGATGTCCTTCCTTTTTACTGATTGTCTCAACAGTTTCCATGGCTATTTCCATTGTGCATATCATCATGGTGAATTGATGATCCTTTACTATGTTTTTAGCTATCATAGTTTCTTCTTCGAGTTTGCCTTTAATCTCTTGTTGTTTACCTTCTCCAAGAGCTACCCTTGTCTCACCATCTGCATTAATATTCTCCTTCATTTGTTCTACATCCACAGACAAACTATCATTCTTAAAAACATAAGACCCTATGGTCCCACTTGATGTTTCAGCCATCATATCTCCTTGTTGTTCTAAATCCTTCATATGATTCATAAATTCTTCGACGGTCTCCTCTTCAATCCCCTCAAGCCCTTCACTTGGTTACTTGATACCTTTCCCCAATTGTATATGAGACCTATCTATCTCATCTTCTTCTAGAACATAATTTAGATTCTGCTTGTATTCTTCCTCCTTTATGACAATATCAACAAATTGTCCTTCACATGTTTCACCTGCAAACATACACAAATTGTCAGATTTAAAACCATGTAACCCTTTGGCCTCACTTGAAGTTTCAATCTTCAAGTCTTCATCTTCAGAAAGAATCTCCTCATGTTGTTTTGAACTATCCCAATAGTCCATGAGATATTCACTTGATCTCCATTATTTATCTTCAGTGTAGTCTTCACTTTCTCCCAAAATTTCTCCCTATTCTAGTTCACAAATGGACTCTTCCATTTCCAACTCAGCTTCTTTGAGTTTTTCCCTCAGCCACTTTACTTGCTTTTGTTGTAGCCTTCTCTGCATCTCATGCCACTCCACTGGCTTCTTCCTTAATACCCAACCTTGTCTCTGGTTTTCCTATAGTATTCTCCTTAATGCATCGAGTTGTTCTTTTAACTCTGCAATCTCTTTGTCAATCTCCTCTTGACTCATCCTATTACCTTTTGCCTTGGCATTCTCTTTCTTCATCTTTCTTCTATTGTGGTCTTCCTTAGAACCTTTACATGACTATTAGTAGCCATCTTCTTCTTCTCTATCTTCATGAGCTCCTCACTCACTGACTATGAGCTACATTAAAGCCTCTGCAACAACAAGTCCTCCTTGTTGTGACTTACCTCACCAAGCTTTCCTTTGTACTTGTTCTTTTGGAAAGCCCTTGGTTCTCTATCTCTGGAACCTCCTTTGAGCACTTCTCTCTGCTCCTTCTAGGCTACAACTCATCTGCACTTCTCAAGAACACAACTATCCTCTTGTATTTCAATCACAATGAAATACTTGGTTCTGACCACCTCTTCTTTCACTTAGAAAGTCTTACTAGCTTCCTTCATTACCTTGGAAATTCTACCCACCTCCTTTATGGAATTTCCTTTGTGATCTGCAACAATGCTTCTATAGTAACAAGTCTCCTTCTTGCTACATATGTCTCACTAAGCTTCTCGCCTTTGAGCTCAGTTTTTTAGCATCTCTCTGGTTCTTTCCTCTGGAACCAGTTCAACACTCCTTGCTCTAGATTACTTCAACCTTCTCACCTTTATCTATGTATTAATGTACAAACACACATTCCCAGATCAAAACAGAACATATCACCTCACCTTCAAGATCTCAACATGATCTTGTTTCACCATTCCACCTGTACCTTGAATGGATTGTCCTCTGTTTCTTGCATAAGCAAGTTCTGCTACACATCCCCTCTGTGTGCCTACTTTCTGTCAGATTAGAATCTGATCCTTCCTTGTCTGCATAAACATCTTTGACACATAACTTGTTCTCAATTCTTTCACATAGAATTTATTTGTTCTATTTTAACACCAATTGTTTCAATTACAATTCTGCTTTGATACCAAATGATGCAGGGTTGCCCTCGCCTACACCCACAGTATGCATATACAATGCATAAATACATTTGTCCCAGGAATTTCACTCACCAAGGAGTCAAATCTTTACCTCTAATGGTTAAGGCCGTATTAATCAACAAAGGCAAACCAACATACAAAATTCATGTCTCGGGACTTTAATCACCCCTTAACCTTCAAATATGACTTTATTAAAGCCTTTCTTTTAAATCCTTCCTATCAGGACTAAAATCCTCTCATTAACCCTTCGCTAACCCCTAACCCATGTATATATAACCTTTCTCTTATTTAATCATTGGTTACATATTATAACACGTAAATTCTCCCATCGACGATACTTTCCTTTATAACCCATTTACAAAGGAAATACTCACAATCTAACCTTTTTACTCGGGGCTTCACTTTATCAGATTACAAAGGAAAACCTAACCGAAACACATAGGCCATACTTCAAATCCTATAAACCCACATTCATGATTATCATCGGGTATGCAACTTTAGTCGCTCCACAGCGCTGCTCCGATCCCTGATTATTGATCGTCCTGATCTTTTATTGGCGCTATATTGACCTATCGGTGATATCGCGATGTCACTTTTTTCCTTTATAACCATTTACAAAGGAAATATATGCAAACACACCTTTTCCGCCTTGGTACGGCCTTGGCACTTTTGCCTAGGTTTACCTTTTCGCTTATCACAATCGCTATAGTCTGCGGGTCACATTAACATGTGGTTCCCCATCTCCTCCGATATGCGATTAACCTTTGGTACTCAAAACATATTATCTATGCCATATAACTCCCTTCGGGTCTGCTTACTTGGCATGTCGCATTCTCTCCCCCCCCGTTGATCTACTCCTGCAAGATCCAATGGTTCACGGTAGATTTCAGATCAACCACAAGCACGGGTTTAACCATTGATAAAGCAATTTCCCCTCTCACCACCGCTGCTACATGGCGTGATATGTATGGGATCGGGCACTCAACGCTCAATACCACTTATGGTTTCTTTGTCGCCCAAAATACCATTTTGCTTATAAACCAACCTTTTAACTAGTCACTTCCCACACTCTTCTATCACATGACGATCATTGATCTTTGAGATCTAACAGTTCATATGCATCGATACTTCACTTCTCTGCTCTTCCTTTTTACTTAGAATTTACGCTAATTCTTTAGCGTTTTCTCAATGGTTTGGGTTTTTCTTTAGGGTTTCGCTTTCCGCCTCTGCTGCTCAACTTCTCTAAGTTTAACTCCTCTGCAAATTCTCACTTCGCTACTTCTCTCTAGAGCTTCACTCTGTTTCTTCAATTGGATTCTAAAACCCGGGATGATTCCTCTGAATATCCGTTCCTCTGTGTATCCTTCAGAATTATGCCTGCAACCCTGTTACAAACCTACGAATTCACATGTAATTCATTCATAAATACTCATTTCACACAATTACACAACTAGGAGTAAACCTCTATATACATAAATATAAACAAATGATTATATTTGAGACTCTGTGTCTTGCATAGGCCTGATCTTCAACTATCAGTGGCCTCCTCCTTTCACTCTGCCCATAGGCTTACATTTATACCAGAAAGGTTCTTTTAACTAATTCTGGTTTAAATCCTAAATCTACTGAACTGACTCCTAAATCCTCTATGTCCACTTCTAACTTCATTTAATTCCTAAGAACTCTCTCTAGTTCCTCAAATCATGAACTGATTTAAGAGTTATATTTGACTTTTAACTCTTTTGTCTTTATTAACCACTCATGTTCTCACTTATTTGAAAGCATTTACAAACAACCTCACATTATCTAATTAATGCTTATTACTCACTCAAAAGCCTAAATGTTACATTAATTCATCACTTAGGAATCTAACTTCCTCAAAACACTTGATCCCCTATGTCTACTAACTACAATGATTTTCTCTTGGGTTGAATGTTCCTGCATCAGTTATAAAAAGGAATATTTGATAAAGATGGGGGATATCTATTAAAAACATGGTTATTTTTATTAGAGAGATCTATTGGGAGGGGAGTCCAATAAAATATTTTTTGAGGTTTTTATCAATATCTCGTGAAACTAGAGGTATTAATATGCCATGAATGAAAGTGCTATGACAAAGGGTGAATAAGTGGAGACCTTATGTGCTGAACAATTACTAGATCATGTGTGGTATCCCTTTATTCTTGCACCAATTGTGACTAAAAATACATGATACTTGTAGAGCCGATTCAAGGATTCCGATAATCCATAAATTCTAAAGATAACTTAGAAACAATAGGTGGTTGAACACAAACATAGTTATATCTACCATCTCATCAATATTAGGTAATTTGGTCCTTGTTATGGTCATACAAATCACATGGATACCCATAGTTGAAGTATGTGCATTCCCATTAGAACTAAGAGTCATCTTGCAACTCCACTTCAATTTATAAATAGAATCCATGGCCATGTACTTGATAGGAAGAACTAAGAATAATATTATGATAGTGGATTGAGGTTAAGCAATGAGAAGTGCAATTCCTTCATCTACTATCCATTAGGTTCACTTATGATTACACTATATATTTTCCCCTCCAAAGTGACCATCCATAATTTAAAGTGTTTCCTCTTTATCTTTAGATATTGATATTGATCCCTAACAAAGGGTAAAAGGACCCTCCTAAGGAAAATATTGGAATCCACTTGCTACAAGCCTCTGCCTAGGTGATAACTTAATTGCTAACTCATTTTCCATTAGAATAAAATGAACTGGTTTTCTTTCGACCCAAAACGTTTTTCTCATGATATTGCAATAATTAATACTTTTTGTTTGATGCTTTGATGTCTTGTCTACATCCTAAGGGATAGTTCAATTGTTTATGTTCTTCTATACTTACCCTATTTCTCTATTCCTACTTTTGACAATGGGGTGGAAAAGGGGTTTCAAAGTTCCCATGCATGAAAACCTCATCATTAGAATAACAACCCCATGTAGGAGTTTGATCCATTAATGCAACTTTTGGTTGTTTCAGGTTGTTATATAATCTATGGTAGTTTTAACGATAACTTTGGATTTCATTTTTATGTGATCCATCAACTTGAGAGGCCCTAATTTTTAAAACTTTGATATTTTGAAATTCTCAACATTTCCTAGTATAGTTATCCTTTTTCTTCATTGTTCACACTATCTTTCCCTTGTTCACACTATCTTTCCCTTGTAATGGAATGTATCATTTGAAATTTACAACTTAAATCTTGTGAAATAAATTCATTCTCATAATATATTATTAACTAGCATGAATCATGCCTCCATATAGTTTTGTCACTAGCTCACCCCTTGCGCGCCCTCTCTTAAATTTGTTTTATCATTAAGATCTATCTTTTTCATGATGTTTTATATTCAGTGTCGTTCTTTCCCATGAATTATTCATTATCTTCGGTTATGTTCTTGTCATGTTAAATGTTTAAATATATAGAACTGCATATGTAAAGAAATAAAATGCTCATTTTGGGTTCTTCATACTTTTACGGTTCTTTATCCTTTCACATTTCTATTTCATGAATTTTAATTTTACTTCCATATTAATTTTTTTTGTCACTAACTCAGCCCCACACTTCCC
>APFE031465935.1:320244-333894 GCA_000404065.3 Pinus taeda | reverse complement strand
TACGAAGTAGTTCATCTTTATTGAATTCTTTTCTTATAATAGCTGAATGATCTTTACTACCAGTTATTGTTTGAAATATTTTTAGATCGCATAGAAGAAAGATCACACCCCGGGTTAGCATAAATTTTGAATTTTTTCTGTTTATTAGAATACCACAGCATAGCATTAGATTAGAATTAGAGCAGAAGTATTCCATTTAGAACAGAAATACCCATATTTCTCACACAGACACACTGAATTGGGAAACTGGTCCCATATCCTCAGTCGGACCCGCTATACCAAACGGATAAGGAGCTTCCAACCAAGGTCCGGACTGGGCGGGTATCTCCCTTGTTGTAGACCCGATTTTCGGGGCCTTCAACATATTTGGCGCTAGAAGGAGGGCCTGAACTATGAATGGCAAGTAAATCCAAATCAAAATACTATTCTGAGAGTAAATCTCCCTCACCATCTCCCCCAACTTCTCCATTACACTTAAATCTAGAGTTAGAAGCCGCCGGAGCATCAAACGCTGCTACAAACCCTGAAATTTCGGAACAATCTATTATAGAACCTCCTGAAGTCGAATCTCTGATTCACAAACTTCAGCGATTTTCCATTTCCCCTCAAAGATCTGATAAATCTCAGGGCAGCGTGACTTCGCAGTATAATCCTACTCATCCCCTAACCAGATTAAAGAGTGAAAAGTTTGGTGTTTGGCCAACTGAATTACCTCTTCCTAAAAGGAAAAGAGCAAGGAAATCACCTAAAGGGTCTGACAGTGAGACTCTTTCATCAACAACATCCATCTCAACCTCTTCACCGTGAAGTCAACCATCCACTCCTCCACTCTAGATCATTATCAATCCACCTAGTGGAATCCCTACAACTCCTCCTCAATCATCTACGATCATAATATCCTCATCTTCCCAACCACAGGGATCATCTTCTACACTTCCCCCTGTTAGCAGTTCAGTAATGGCCCAGTCTCCATGGAACAACCCTGGGGCAGTCTTAATGCCTGCACCCTTGAGCCAAATACCGGCACATCCTAAGAAATCGCTGCCTAATTTCAATCCCGAGGCAGGCATGCTAGCAGAAGAGCACATAAACAACTTTATGCTATCCATTAATCTGAACAGGGTTACTAATGAAGATGCTGTTGTTCGACTGTTTCCTTATACTCTACAAGGAACATCCGGATCGTGGTATTTCTCATTACCCTCTGGATTTATTACTAGTTGGGACATCTTCCAAGACCAATTCCTAACTAAGTTTGGTGATGACAAGTCTACGACAACATTAATAAACGACCTATCCAACCTTAGGGCCGAATCTAGAGAGCCGATTAAAGACTTCAATCTACGTTTCAATAAAATTCTAAACAAAATTTCTACTGCTTCCCAACCTAGTGAGGAAGTGCGATGTGAATGGTATATCACTGCTTTACCATCAAACATAGCAATCTTCGTGGATAGGGCTAATAAAATAACCTTAGCCGAAAACATGAAAGAAGCCATAACAGTAGAGAAACGTATAATAGCTCTGGAGAAGAAGTCTGCAATAGAGGAACGGAAATCTAAAAAGGTCACCTTCAAAGAAGAGTCCAAGAAGAAACAAGCAAAAGATCCATTCGATTTGGAGGGATTGCAAAAAGTTCTGAAGACCATGTCCAATGAAATGGTCGACATAAAAAAGCAAGTAGCAGAAAATTCTTTGAAAAGGCCCTACAGAGCTTTTCAAAGAGGCCCATCCACGGATTCAAGACCACCCAATGCTATTACAAGTGCTGAATCTGAGGAAGAGGAAGAGGAAATTGCCACTGAAGGGCAAACCGATGATGAAGAAGTTGTAGAATTACAAGGAATGTGGGATTTCATCCTCCCACAGGAAGAAGATCAAGAAGTATTCCCAATTAACACATGAAGTAGAAATCAGTTTGATCCTCCCCAAACTACCCCAAAGCCAAAGAGCGCAAGCTCTGCAACAAAGGATAAAGTCGCAACAAAGAAAACAACATCTAAAGTGACTCAAATTAGCCCAATCCAAACAGATTCACCTACTCCATCTAAAACACTGATAGTTTCGGATGAAATGGAGTACAATATCATAGAAGACATGAAAAAGACTAGGGCCAACATCACTCTATACGAATTAAGCAAGCTAAAGCATCAACAAAAGATAATGATGAAAGAATTACATGCTGTGCCAGTTGCACCTTTGCCTGCCGCTGTAATTTCTCAAGCTTCCCAGAACATGGGAAGACCTCCAACTAATACGTCGAACAAGATTGATCCAAACAACATCGCTTTAATTGGAGGAAGATCGAGATCTCATACTCCCCCTTTTCTCCTTCCTTATGAAATTTTTAACAAAAATGTACATAATTGTTTAGTGGATTCAGGTGCATCATCGAATATTTTACCAAAGTCCATATGCACCAATTTAAACGTTCAACCACAAAAATCCGCTGTTCGCATTGTTCAGCTAGATCGATCTCAAGTCGAAGTCATTGGCGAGCTAAATCAAGTAACCATAAGGTTGTCATCCAACCTAAAGATATGTCAAGTTATTGACATTTTAGTCACTGATATCCTTGAATTTTATGGCTTAATTCTTAGTAGGGATTGGTCAGAAAAACTGCATGGATACTTCGCAACTGACTAGTCGCACATGTGGCTGCCTTATAATGGTAAGCCAAATCAAATAAAAGTTGAACTCAAATTGCATCAGAAGTACATAGTAACGGAATTAGAGGGGGAAAATGAACCAGTAGCATATAACAATAGCATAATTGGCAATTATTCAGTGGATTCTTTTCTTGGCAATTTTAATGCTCATACGTCACCTTATTTAGAACATTATGTTGTATCCCAAGTCGAAAATTTTTCTCAAACAGATAGTTAAAAATGTATCAATTTTTTAGATAGACCTGTAAATAAATCTTTGTTTTGGAAATTATTTTTTGATGGCTCTAAATCTAATGAAGGAGCAGGAGCAGGATGCGTGCTAATTAGTCCAGAAGGAGATAAACCATGTTAACATGCAGGCTCGAATTTGATTGTACCAACAACACAACAGAATATGAGGCTTTAGTCCAAGGGTTGTACAAAGCAATCGGGTTAAATATAAAGTACCTCCAAGTCTTCGGAGACTCTGAAATTGTAGTCAGACAGGTATCAAATACTATACATTGCTTATTAGGTCATTTAAAACACTATCAATCTTTAGTTCAAGATCTGACTGAGAATTTTATAGCATTCAATATTTCATCAATTCCTAGACTCCAGAATGCAAGCGCCGACCTTTTAGCTAACGTAGCTTCTAAGCTCATTCCTTCTGAAGATTTTAGTCCAGATAGATTCTCAATAGAATTAATCTTTAGACCATCTATTCCTGACAACATCACAAATTGGAGAATATTCAACAACGATCCTGATATCGTAAATTTCCTTACTTCTGAAGGATCCTACTCCAACCAAATAATTGACGAAGACCAACATGATCGACAATTACAACAAAATAGCACTAATAATGCTATACCTAAATCATGGGTCAAGTTAGAAGACCTGTACGATTTGAAAGATCGGTTTAAAAGGTATACCAATTCAAAGCTTCAAAGTTCAACTTTGAATTACAAATTAGTAAACCTAGGAACCAATGCCAAACCCCAAAACATAAATCTAGGCCTTGGCCTAGCCCCTGAAAAAAAACTAGCATATATTCATCTTTTGAGACAATACAAAAACGTTTTTGCTTGGAACTATGACGAACTCAAAACATACGACACTTCTATCATCCAACATACCATTCCAATGACGGATAATGAAAAACATGTCCAACAAAAATTGAGAAAGATCCATCCCAACTTAGAAAATCAGATAAAAACTGAACTTAATAAATTGTTGAAAGCCAAGATAATCTTTCCCGTCAGACATTCTAAATGGGTCTCCAATATGGTACCTGTTAGAAAGAAAAACGGAGATATTAGAATTTTTATTGACTTTCGAAATCTTAACAAGGCCTGTCAAAAAGACAATTTTCCTTTACCACCTATGGAGCAGATATTGTAGGCAGTGGCGGGCTCAGAATTAATGTCTTTCTTGGATGGATTTTCAGGATACAATCAAGTGTTGGTACATCCTGATGGTCAATTGAAAACCACATTCAGAACTAAATGGGGCACATATGCATATCGAAAGATGCCATTTGGTTTGATTAATGCTGGCGCCACATTTCGAAGAGCCATGGACATCGGATTTAAAGGTTTAGTCAATAAATCTGTAGTAATTTATTTGGATGATATAACCATGTATTCCAAGAAACGAAGTGACCATCTCAAATACTTGAAACAAATCTTCCAACGATGTTTAAGGTATGGAATTTCACTTAACCCAAAGAAATCTTTTGTCGCATTAAGTGAAGGGAAACCTCTATGATTCATAGTGTCAAAATCTGGAATTCACATCGTTTCTGACAAAATCAAAGAAATTTCTAAAATATCCCTACCTCATAACAAAAAAGCCATGCAATCTTTCCTTGGTCAAATCAATTTTGTAAAGAGATTTGTTCCAGATTTTTCACAAATTGTATCCCCTTTACAAACAATGATAAAAAAGAACTCTAATTTTAAATGGGGCCAAGATGAACATGAAGCGTTCAACCTGATCAAACAAGCTATCATTAATGCTCCATCTTTAGCAACTCTGAATTTTTCAAAGCCTTTTATTTTATACACATTTTCCTCAAATAGGTCATATGCTGCGATACTCACTCAAAAGAATCAAGAAAAGGCGGAAGCACCAATTGCTTTTTTCAGTTCAAATTTGCAGGGAGTTGAATTAAATTGCTCTGATGTGGAGAAATAGGGTTATGCTGTTTTCAAAGCAATCAAATACTTCAGACCTTTTCTACTCAAAACCCATACTAAAATTATAGTACCGTTTCCAGCGGTAAGGAATCTTCTAGTACAAAAGGATGTGGGTGAAAAGAGGGCCAATTGGGTAACTACCTTACAAGAATATGACATAGAAATTAAACCAACAAACATTGTAAGAGTCAAGGCTTTTGCAAAATGCTGGCTGGAGCGTCGCAAATTTCTGAAATTCCATCTATAGAGGTACAAATGTGCGAGGTAAGCCTAAACGATGAAGAGTCATTATATGCTGATATCATTTATTATCTTAAGAACAGATATGCTCCTTCACACCTCTATCATACTAAGAAAAGAGCTCTAAGGTTGAAAGCCAAGCAATATCAGCTCATAAATGATATTCTGTTTAGAATGAATTACGATTATGTTCTTCTTAGACGTCTTGAGAAATCTGAAGCTGAAAAAGTTTTGCAGGAACTCCACGATGGGCCAGGAGGCAGACACTATGCTGGAGATGCTACTGCACATAAAATCTTGCGTGCAGGGTATTACTGGCCCACGTTATTCAAAGACTCGCACAGTACATGAGGAAATGTCAAGTCTGCCAAGCTACTGCTGGGAGACAAAAGAAGCCATCCTTACCACTGCAACCAGTTAACATCGAGCAACCCTTCAGTCAGTGGGGATTGGACATAATAGATGAGATCATTCCTCACTCTTCCAAGCAGCATAGATATATTCTTACAGCAACAGATTATTTTACTAAGTGGGTAGAAGCAGTTCCACTCAAGACGGCTAATGCTGAAAACATCATTGACTTCATAGATCAATTTATAATCACCAGGTTTGGATTGCCTTCCGCTTTAATGTTTGATAATGCATCATAGTTTTCTGGAAATGCAATGACTGAATTTGCACTTAAGAGAGGATTCAAACTCAAATATTCAACCAATTATTATCCACAGGGTAACGGATTAGCCGAGTCTACAAATAAAAACCTAATCAGGATTATCAAAAGAACAGTAGACCAAAATCATAAAAATTGGCATAAATCCTTAATATACGCTTTGTGGGCAAACCGAAATAACAAGAAAAGCTTCCATCAACACTTCTCCCTTTAATTTAGTTTATGGGAAAGAAGTGGTTCTTCCGACTCACTTAGTGATTCCCACTTTGTCTCTAGTTCAATACATTGATGAAGTACCAAATTCCTCATTACTCCTAAGACAAATGGAAATAATCAAATTAGAAGAACAACGAGAACAAGCTAAGAAAATGCATACTCATCATCAAGCGCTAGTAAAATCCTCTTTTGATTCAAACATAATGACCAGAAAAGATTTTCAGATGGGAGACTTAGTTTAAAATGGGACAAGGCACATGAAGAAAAGGGGAAGCATACAAAATTTCAAAGAATGTGGCTTGGTCCTTTTCAAATTGTAGAAGTCTTAGGTCCATCAACATTTGTGTTACAGGATTTCGCAGGTAAAAGAGATTGTTTGCCTGTCAACGAACATATTCTTAAGAAATATTTTCCATAGAAGATTATTCTTCTATTTTTTGTAGAGTAATATTTTTCTTTTCATAATAAAACCAGTTGTGAATGGTCACATCAGGCATTTACGAAAATTATGCCAACTCTCTTTCAAATTTTGATTTTTCGCTTGTGTAAATAGAAAATATTTTGGAAAATTGATCTTTATTATTGAAAGATACAGTTAAAGACTCTAACCTAGATATGACACTAGTTTCAACTTCATAAAGTTTGTTTAAAACAACCTTTAGTGAAGAATTTTTTTTATATCAGTGCAACGAAAGGTATCAATAACAAAATAAAGATTCTCTATAGAACAGCTACTTCAAAAACTCTATGATTGTCTTCCAGAGCTATCTAAAGAAAACAATGACTTCCTCCCTACTAAAGAAATCACTACTTTCAGAGGAACAATCCAAGGATACACTTCATCTTGAAGAATGAGAGGTCTCATCACGAACCAGCTTATCATAATCACATATATTATAACTTGTTGACTTTGCCAAATACTGCATACCACAACAGGGCAATGACTCAAGATTGTTACAATCAAGAGGCAAGGGGTCTCATCACAAGCTAGCTTGTTCAGCAAAGTTATAAATCGAGTGAATGACTATGTCATAAACTAGCTATCAAACCAAGACATTGTTCTTTAAGAATAAAAGGAAAATTAAAGCAATAAGTGTGGATGTGGATTCTTCTTTGAGAGTTGTAGGTTTCTTTAAGTAGGATACATGATCATTGTTGGGTAAAAGGTAACCCTGTCGAGGCTATGAATGCCTGCTAGTAGCAAAGGCTCTACCTATGATAAATGAGCATATTTAAAAACTGGTTTACAGAGAAGACTTTGTTTTATCTTTACAGACCAAGTAATGACTGATGTAAGTACAAGGACTAACTTGAGGGAGCAAATAATCAAAGCTGAAAATAGCCGAAACAAAATGTCATTGACAGGTTAGAGCATAATGTACTTTATCTTTCCATAATAAAGTTTAATTTTATGAAAAATTTACTATTTTGGAAGTTGAAAAAATTCAATAGAGACACAGAGATAACTGGTTCTTCCAAGTGAATCGCCACTTGTTGTGGCCACCAACAACCCCCCTCCTTATGAAGTGTTATCATTAACACTAAATAAGTGGGGACCCTTAGTAAAAAAATTAAAAAAATCAATTAGTTTTATATTTCTTTTTTTGAAACGTAGAACATCATGGACTTAGGGAAATACCTTTGGAGAATCTAAAAAAACTTATTTTCATAATGAAGAAAGTAAATTCACTCCTTAAGAGAGATCGCATCGCACAAAGAATGATAGGATACCTTCTAAATAAGCCAAAATGATAAAAAACACGAGATTGCGACGCGAAATTCAATCACATCGCATACATTAAGAAGCACTCACATTAAAAACCTTAAAATCACCGATATGCGATATCGCATATCGCACATCGCAAAAATTACATGAATTACACATAATGATTATAACGATTAAGCGATCTGCGATCTTGCGATCTACGATTTTGCGATCTTGTGATCCTGTGGTCGTGCGATAGTGCGACCAAGAAACCTTGCGATAGAACAGCATGATGCAATTGCGGTAATGCGATATAGCAATCTGCAATATCGCAAAGCAAAATCGCAAAACCTCTCCATCGCAGTTGGTTCTGGCTCATTCTTCGAGAAAATTTTTTAGGCCAAGAACTGGTCATGCGCTTTAATGTGAATTAATGAGTTATTGCCAGTTGTTAATGAAGTATGGTGTTGTGTTTTTCGAAGAACTAGTTCACGTAAGGTGGCATGTTTTGCATATCTTTGGCATTTAAAGTTTTCTTGTTGTTATTTTTTTATCATTACTTCCACCTCAATTGTAAACTGCAGGAACAAAGGACGAAGCATTATACAGGGTAGTATGCGGGAAACTATGAGGAGGAAAGACGGTACTCCAATGTCCATTTCAGAAGGCACACCTAATCCACTTAAGGAAGAGAAAGAGCCGCAGAATTCTTCTGAGGCATCCATCACAGATTTCTCATATCTAGCCATGGTTGAATGGGTATTGAACGATGCTGATACCAAAAACAGACAGTTTAATGCTCAAGGTCAAGAGCTCATGGAATCACTATTTTTACAAATTTTCAGCTTTATACCCAATAAGAGAAAAAGGCGCAAGAGGCGAAAAACGCATCAGGGAAGCCCGGATCAAGAAACGGAGGTAGTTTCTGTTGCGGGATTAGCGATCGCTAAGAAAACTTGCTTGAAAAGGAAGGTTTCTAATTACTCAGTCACCTACAAGCCCTGAAAATTGCAAGGAAGCAGCGATAGAAACAAACTGGAAACAGAAAGCTAAAGCAGAAGCAATCTAAGGGTTAACCAAGTTAAAATGGGATTATTACCAGGCATACATGGTAAAGCCACCTAGTCATTGGATGACTCTCAGAAATATCATCAATTTTGCTGAGAAGATAGTGCCAGCTCTTTCCGATTCTGTTTTCTTAACTCAACCAAAGACGAAAGACAGTCAGCCGACTCTACTCAGGCAAATATTGAATGCTTGCGACATTAAGGAGCAAATTTAGAAATAGTTAGATATTAGATTTAATTTTAGAAATAGTTTTACTTAGAAAAAGGATGGTCATTTAAACTGAATCCTGAATTTCTGTAAATAAGTTATTTAGTTAGTAGTATTTAAACCCTTCTCATGCATTTAGAGAAGGGTCCAGAAATTTATCAAAAACTTGTCCTCAAAACATGCACTTTTGCACCCTCAGAGGAGGTTTTGATGAATGAATGAAATAGGGTTTATTTGATATTTGCATTTGATATCTGCTACTGATATTGCACTTCTGTACTCTTAGTGGATGTTAAATCAAGGAGAGATAAATCAATTATTGCTTGAAGCTCATGAGTAGGACTAGTTATAAATGGTACTTTTATCTCTTAACCGATTCTGCTTATGCGTTAAAGTGATATTTAGTTTTCAGTTGTTTATATATTGTAGCATGGATGCCTGAGTTATCATTTGGCACTTTTGTACGGTGATAGTTATTTATTTATGCTTAGTGTATGAATAGCTCATTTATGCGATAAGTTTTTCACAACTGTTTCGTGTAACTTCTTATATGAATTAGTTCATCTTTATTGAATTCTTTTCTTATAATAACTGAATGAGATTTATTACCAGTTATTGTTTGAAATATTTTTAGATCGCATAGAAGAAAGATCACACCCCGGGTTAGCATAAATTTTGATGTTTTTCTGTTTATTAGAATACCACAGCATAGCATTAGATTAGAGTTAGAACAGAAGTATTCCATTTAGAACAGAAATACCCATCTTTCTCACACACACACACTGAATTGGGAAACTGGTCCCATATCCCCAGTCGGACCCACTATGCCAAACAGATAAGGAGCTGCCAACCAAGGTCCGGACCGGGCAGGTATCCCCCTTGTTGTAGACTCGATTTTCGAGGCCCTCAACACCAAGGTGAATCTTTGTTCCTACAAGAGATTTGTATTTGAAGCATATGTTTGACGAATGAGTGGTTTTATGACAATGTTCACATGGATGAAGATCAACACAATGACCTTTCATATGGCCAAATCGGTCACAATGTTGGCATTTAACGTTATGTTGTGGGTGTTGTGGAAGAGGAGTAGGATTTGAAACAACCGAAAATGAATTGTCATAAAGAAATCCAACACTTTGAAACTAGATGGGCTTTGAGTAATATGGAATATGAAAGGACATATCCTTGTTATATCCATGACTGATTTTGTGCTTATTGTGTATAATCTCTTCCCAAGTTCTAATGATGGGCTTGGGAAGTGAAGATTGAATTTTTGCATCTACATGCAAATTTGCTTTTGAAATCGACACTTGAACTTAATCAACCTAAACCTTACTCACTTGATGACTTGATGGCTACTGATAGGATCTTGTTTCAAAGTCAAATAAGGGATTGTTTTGAACAAAAACAAGTTCATAAGGATGTCTTTTTTGTTGTAACTCATCTTATTGAAGTCGAGACTCCAACTGCAAAAATTCAATGTTTTCTTGTGCATTTTGAAAACAAATTCTAATATAAGACAAAGTATCCTTGTTGATTTTAATTGTGCTTTCAGTAGTAGACAGGATTAGAGTTCTTAATACCTCTAATAAATTATCAATTGGAGCCATTAAAAGAGGAACTATCTGCTAACACTAGTTCCTAAAAGCTTTCAATTTTTAGAACAGTAAAATGTTTACTCTCTGTTTTTTTTAGCAATAATTTGAACAAAATTCTTGATACCTTAAAATTCCCAATCCAATGCAGTATGTACAGATGGTAATACTTCAATATCTTATGATAATCCTTCAATATAAAATTCTCAATTCATATACTATACCACAAACCTTGCATATACTTTCACATATGATATATCACCCTCTTATGTTGTTGGGTGTGGTTTTTCACTCATTTTCCACAACTTCTTTCCCTTGCTTTGACCTTTATGTCCTTCAGACCTGCACCCTTATATGATCAAATTCCCCATTTTCTTACCTTTTTCATCCATTTTTTTGTCATGTTACTTTACTATATTTTATCGAATAAATGTGAGGCTTTATTTCTTTTTAAGGCTAACTGGACGAGCATTGAAGGAACATGTCGGGAAGTTTATCTTTTTTAGGTGTTGGCTCGTAGAAGCAGACAGGCAGCAAGACTTAGCTCCAGGAAAGGGTAGAACAGTTCACTGTTACACCCTGAATGTTGTTACATATCACTGCTACATACTAGGTGTTGTTATAGGTGGCTGCTATTACAGGTTGTTGCTACACATTGTAGGTTTTTACCCCATACAGAAATTACCTGCATACGAATTCTAAAACACAGAAAATAAATAATGCAAGAGCAGAACACATAAAACACATATACATAGAGATTTTCCCATTGGATCCCAAAACCGGGACTAATAGCTTGATTTTTTTTATGTTCCTTTCAATGTTACAATACATATTTATACATGCCAAAGCATCTAATATCATGGACCGAAAACCATCGCATCCAATACCATGGACCGAAAACCATCGCGTCCAATACCATGGACAAAAAACCATCGCATCCAAAAAACATGTGCGAAAATCATGCACAAAACCATAGGTGGGTCCGCCCAACCTAACATAGGGTCCAAAACAAAAATTTTCCAGGGCACTGCCCCGGACCCCCTAAAGAGGGGTTACGGGTGCCCCTCAAACCCCCTGTTAACTACGTGGGAAGAATATAACACAACCCAACATTCTCCCACTTGTTGTTTTCTTTCCATATGGGGCCACAAGAGATCTTAGTCATTTTCCTAGCCCTGAAATGCCCATTGTCTGTCTACACCAAGAGAACTTCTTAGAGTCAATGCATTTGCAATATTCTTCAAAGTGTCCACCTTTACCAACAACACCTTTTTGTCTTCTATCACATGCCTCACAAAGTGATACTGAACATCAATGTGCTTTGTCTTTGAATGATATGCGGGGTTCTTTGCCAAGAAAATTGCACTTTGGTTGTCACAGTTTATCCTTATAGCTCCCTGTACTAACCCCATACTTAAACACATTCTCTGCAACCAAACTGCTTCCTTGCTTGCATGAGTGGCTGCCATGTATTCTACCTCTATACTTGATAGTGCCATTACAGATTATTTCTTACTCATCCAACTAACTGCACCTCCAAATAGTTTAAACACATACCCACTTGTAGATCTTCTCTGATCCAGATCTCATGCCCAGTCTGCATCAACAAAGCCACGAATATCCAACACTGTCCAATCTTGGTTTTCCTTGGTAGCACAAACCATAATCACTAGTGCCATGCAAATACCTGAAAACCCGCTTCACTGTTGTCCAATGCTCCTTTCCTGGTTTTGACATAAACCTGCTCAATACTCCCATTGCATATGCAATGTCTGGTCTAGTACAAGGCATTGCATATGTCAGGCTACCGATTGCACTTGCATATGGAACATGGGACATGTCCTCTTCCTCTTCTTGTGTCTTGGGACATTGTTCAGCAGATAAGCTCACACCTACAGGAATAGGAACCTTCACCGTTTTACTATCCTGCATTTTAAACCTCTGCAGTATTGTCTCGACATACTTCCTCTGGCTTAACCAGAGCTTCCTCTTTGCTCGATCTCTTTTAATTTCCATACCCAAAATATAGTTTGCAGCACCAAGATCTTTCATGTTGAATTTGGAGGACAATTGGGTCTTCAAATCCTAGATAATTTCTTTTGTCATTTCCAACCAGCAACATATCATCCACATACAAGACCAGATAAATAACACGGTTACCAATTAATTTAAAATACACATAGTGATCTGCTTTGCTTCTGGTGAAGCCAAATCCCTATATAAATGTATCAAATTTCTGATACCACATCCTTGGTGACTGTTTTAACCCATACAAAAAATTCTTTAACTTGCATACCAGTCCTTTCTTACCCTTCGCTACAAAGCCTTCAGGTTGCTTCATGTAGATTTCCTCTTCCAGATCCCCATGAAGAAATGTTGTCTTCACATCCATCTATTCTACCTCAAAATCAAAAGTAGCAAGAACAGATAAAAGTAATCTAATAGAAGTTACCTTGGCAACAGGAGAAAAAATATCACCAAAATCAATTCCCGACACCTAGGAATAACCTTTTGCTACCAACTGAGCTTTGTATTTCTCCACTTTTCCTTCTGCATTTGTCTTCTTTTTGAACACCCATTTGTTGCCAATGGGTTTCCTTCCAGGTGGCAACTCCACCAGATCCCAAGCCTCATTTTTGGGCAAAGATGCCATTTCATCAACCATGGCCTCTTTCCAGAGTTTTCCATCCTTTGAATCTATTGCTTCCTTCACAGTTCTGGGATCATCGTCAGTAATAGATAAACAAAAAATTGAATAGAAAGTAGATGGACTATACCTTTCAGGCTGCCTTCTTTCTCAAACTGATCTTCTCACAGCTAGAGTTTGTGGCTCTTCATCTTCTGATTCCTCCTCTACTGTAGAGTCTAATTCTTCCTCCTTTAGCTCAAACTCTACCTTCTCAAGTTCCTTTCGTTGGACTTCATGTTTAATAACATATTTCACCTTTCTGAACAGCACATCTCGGTTGTACACAACCTTCCATGTGACTGGGTTCCAAAGCTTATAACCCTTCAAACCATCCTTATACCCAATAAAGATGCACTTTTCATATTTACTATCCAACTTGGTTCGTTTCTCCTTTGGAACATGTACATATGC